>JAMPIV010007549.1:0-72489 GCA_024509875.1 Oreohelix idahoensis
ATTAAATTTCCTTGGGCTGCAGCTTCATCTGCTTCCCTTGCCAACTCTTTGGTATATTTCCTCTTGTCTCATTTGATGTTACTTCTACTTATTTGTTTGCTTCTATGTAGACGTCAAAAGCCTTGACTTTGGAGCTTCAGGATTTGCTTCTATTAAATTTGTTTTCTTTGTTTTCCTGTCTTCTATCTTGCTTATTCATAACCCTCCACTCCCAAAGGAGCATAGGCCTTCAACAAACACATGCCAAGTCCTCCTGTCACGTGCCATCATCTCAAGTTCTTTCCACGTTCTCCTCATCATTTTCACCTCTGTTTCCAGCTCTCTTCTCCATGTGCTTCTTGGTCTACCTCTGCTTCTCTTGCCCTGGGGATTCTAGAACAAGGACTGCCTTGTAATGCTATCAACAGGTTTCCTCAGTGTGTGTCCTATCCATCGCCATCGTCTTCTTCTCATCTCTTGTTCCACTGGCACTTGTCTAGTTCTTGTCATCAGTTCCACGTTGGTAACCTTGTCATACCATTTTAATCCCTCTATTCTACGCAAGCACCCATTTATGAAAGTCTGTAGCTTTTTTGGTTGTTGTCTTTGTTGTTCTCCATGTCTCAGAGCCATACAATAGGACTGACTTCACATTTGAGTTGAAGATTCTTATTTTCGTGTTGGATCCGATTTCTCTTGATCTCCATATATTTCGCAATGCAATGAAAGCTCCTCTTGCTTTTTGTATTCTTATTTTGATATCACTGTCTGTCCCTCCAACTTTGTCTATATTGCTGCCAAGATATGTGTACGATTCTACATCTTGTATTGGTGCTTCTTCAAGTTCAACCCTGTTATCATTACCTGCATTTATTCTCATTATCTTTGTCTTTTCCCTGTGTATTTTCAGACCCAATTGCTGTGACCTCTCATCGAGTGTTTTCAATTTGTCCTGCATCTTATTACGGTTATGGGACAGAAGAGCCAAGTCATCAGCAAAATCCAGATAATCCAACTGCTTAGTCATGCTGTATTATGTCACCACTACTTTTTGGAATAGCTATTGATTGGGTTATGAGAAACTATACCCACAATGAACAATTAGGTATAAAATGGACAAATGGAAAATTCCTGGGGGACCTGGATTTCGCAGATGATTTAGCATTCTTAAGTTCAACACCCAGACAATCCCAAGAAGCAGTAAATAATTTGTGTCATCTCTCGGTTAAAATAGGTCTCCAAATAAATGCCTCTAAAACTAAAGCTATGAACTTTTCTAACGAGACCTTTGATATCATCTTGAACGGGGAAAAAACTACAGAAAGTTGAAAGTTTCAATTATTTAGGCAGTAAAATGACTCAGGATGGTGACACAACAAGAGAAATCCATACTAGAATTGCTTTGGCAGCTAGCGCCTTCAATAGATTATCTAACATTTGGAAATTACGATCATTGAATATACATACCAAGCTTCGTCTGTTTAATTCAAATGTTATCTCAGTGTTAACATACGGCTGTGAGAGTTGGAAAATAACAAAATCATTGGAGAACAAGCTGAATACATTCGAGAACAAATGTCTTAGAAAACTCATGAACATCAGTTGGAAAGAATTCAAGACTAATCGACAAATAAGAGAAGACTCTAGGCAGAAATATGTCTCCGACTATATAAGGAAAAGACGATGGTCATATATCGGTCATGCCCTACGAATGCAAAACAACAGAATACCACTACAGGCGCTCACTTGGGTTCCTGAGGGTAAGAGGAAAAAAGGAAGACCAAAAGAAACACTCAGAAGAACAATAATAAGAGAAGGAAGAACGTTGGGCCTAAATAATGTGCAAGAGCTAAGAGGAGTGGCGTCACAACGAACAACCTGGAGAGCACTGGTTTCTGCCTTTTGCGCCGTGTTTGGTGCTTAAAGAATTTATTATTATTATTATTAGTCAGAGTCCACTGGATTCCATTTCTGTTGTCTGTTGTCGATGTTCTCATAACCCAGTCTATTGCTAGTAAGAAAAGAAATGGAGACAAGAGGCATCCCTGTCGCACTCTTGTTCTTATCCCAAATTGTTCTGTAAGCTGTCCTTCATGAAGAACTCTGCATGTCATGTCTTCATATGTATTCTTTATTAAATTGATGATCTTCAGGGGAATTTGCTTATGGTTTCTGTTATTATCCATGTATTGTGCTGATGTTCTCTTTTTTCCAGTACCTCCTCACATGTTTCGTTCCATATATTTTTCATTTCTTGCCAGTTGTCTTCCTTATCCGCTACATCGTCCAGCTGTTTGAGTCCTCGGTATTTGTTGGATACTATGATTGAGAATTTTTCTCGTATTTCCTGGTTTCTTAGATATCCCACATTATACTGTTGCCTGTAGCTATGTACTGTAGTACAATTTCTTGAGTTTTAATTTTGTTTTGGCTAACAGAAGATGGTGATCTGATACCACATCTGCTCCTCTATATATCTTGACATCATAAAATGATGACCTAAACTTCTTACTTATGCATATGTTGTCAATCTGATTCTCAGTTCTGTGGTCTTGTGATATCTATGTTGCTTTATGTATTTTTTTATGAGGAAATATGCTTCCTCCTAGAGCCAGTTGATTTGAAGCACAGAGGTTTGTGAACAGTTCCCAATTTTCGTTCATCGTACCTAATCCATGTTTTCCTATGATTTCTTCAAAGCCGGTTGTGTCTGTTTCTATTTTACCGATTAGATCCCCCATCAAAACTGTGACGTCTTTTCTTTTTTGTATCCAAGACATTTTGTAGTCTGGTGTAAAATTCTTCATTCACAGATTCGTCCTTATCATTGGTTGGTGCATAACACTGAATGATGTTTATATTTATTTTCTTTTTGGCTGTTTTGAACATTGCTATTGTAGTTCAGCGTCCCACTGCTTCCCATTCTATAAGTACTTTCTGTGCTTCCCTAGACAGCATTAGAGCCACCCCTTCACTGTGGTGGGCACTTTCTTCTTCACTTCCTGAGGGCAACACCATTTCTTCTGTGATATGTGATCAGTTTCTTTCTCTCTATGCCCGTCCACCTTGTCTCGCAGAGACCCAGGATATCAATCCTGTAATTCCTCCTTTCTGCTGCTACTTGTTTAGTTTTTTTTCTCTTGGTCGTTTAGAGTGCGAACGTTCCATGTATTAATGTTTACTCAGTGTCAATGACTCGCCTCCATATGACAGGATCGGTTCTATGAGACACTGAAGCACTTTATTTCTTACTTCCGTTGGCAAATAATGTGCAGCACAGGAATGCTTGTCATTTTATGGAGTGCTGTTTTATGTGGTCTGTTTTACACTTTATTTCGGAGATGCATCTTTTATATGTCATTAATGTCCCCGAGTATATTGCAGGGTTTCTTAACATTTTTTGTACCATGGTCCCCTATGATTTTCCAATGAAAGCTGTGGACCCCTTTGATTGTCCGATGAAGGCCGTGAACACCTTTCATTGTCCGATGAAAGCTGTGGACTTCTTTGATTGTCCGATGAAGGCTGTGACGTACGTCTAGTTTGACAAGTGAATTCTCCCTGATATGATGGATGATTAAAAGGGACCTTTAGCTTTTCATAACATTAGAACCCCTTGTGGTGAAGTGGGATGTTATAAATATTTATAGGGGACTTAGTGTACTGACTGAGATCAGCTGTGAAGGTATCTATATCTATTAAGAGTAGTGTATTATAGATAACCTTACTTGCTACCACATATCTCTATATCTCAGTCAGAATTATTCTGGAATAGTGTGATGCTACGTTATGTGTCTAGGGTATGAGTATGGTGAAGTGTAAGTCACAACAACAGACAGATAAACAATTTAATTTAATCCACTACTCTTGACAACACTGTGACACTCACATACATATACCACTCTACAAAGATATCTTAAAAGAGTCACTGATAAACTTTCGAATAACAATATGTATTCATTACTGGCATGAATGAATATGTGTCCTGATTCAACTACAAGGGAACCAGGAATCACAATCAATTTAAATTACAAGTTATGTACAGAATGTATTTAATATGAATATTGTAGTGACATATATTAGTACAAATGTTCTATGTGTGTCAGTTGTGTAGTAGTAAAATGAGGTAATACTGGTTTTGTTTTGTTCAAGCTCTGTTGGTATTTGTCATCATGACTTCAATAGTTTGTCTTTAGGGACTAGTATTGGAGATGTTCACAGTTCCTGATTTTAAGACAAGTAAATTCCCCTCTGAATAGTATTTTTATAAAGTTATTTCAAGATGAGGGGACATAATGTTGAGCTCAGCTGGCCAACTCTGCTTATCTTGAGTGATGGCGGCAGGAAAGGACTCCTCTGCTCGAATTCTCCTCTGGGCTCAGGAGACACCTCACTGATAGCTAAAAAGACCAAGGAGTATGCTGTCCGACTCTGGATTCAGCAAATCTCTGACCAGATGCTGCTCAGTACCATCAAGACCACTGTCCCTGAAATCAAGAAGGATGTACCTTCTACTTCATAACTAATTTATATTCTCTTTTACACTGATCACAATACAGCACAAACATTGCGTTCAGAGCGTTAGGCCAACAGTCAGCTTCATTTGAAATACTTTATTCCAGTATTACCCTTCTTAATGGTTACTACGCCTCTGCACTACCAGCATTATTTCTTTCTAGTCAATCATCCAGGTGTCAGTGTACTGTTGGGCCATTCCATGCCGTTTTACTTCTCTCCGACACCCTCTGTTCAGGCTGGAGCATTTTAGGCTTTACCTCACGTTTGCCACTGAACTACACATATATATACAGGCATAAATCAACAATTCACATTCAATTTTCATTAAAAGATATTAAATGGTTCAAGCTTACCACAATTCATACGAATAACACAGATACGTTGATTAGCAATGAATTCTGGCACAAACTGGCACAAATTTCCATCTGCTTATCTTCCAGGCTTTTATTGAGCCAAATATAAGCTGGCTTCAACGCACTGATGCTTTATCAAGTGTATTTAAACAAGTGGTTTCGAACTAACGCTCCCAAGTGTGTATATCAGCGAGACTGGCCAATGAGCCACGTTTCGACAAGTGTTTGAAAAAAATGTTATCTTTTCCCGTCTCCCCTAACAACCAAGATAGTATTTATAGCCCGACCAATCGTGGTTAGGCTTTCATTTGTTGCGCTCCAATCAATTTGAAGTTTACATGGTAGGCTATTTCTGTAACGTAAATTTTTTTCAAACACGTTAAAAAAAAATCTTATGAGCAGAAATGATTTTATGCTGTCAGGCACCCCCAATATTTTATTTTGGGTATAATTTATTAATTCCTGGACTATTTGCGTAACGTTTTACATATTTATTTGTCAGCAAGCCCTAAGGAACCCAAAAATACTAATTTAAAGGAGCTACGTGGCTGCGTTCAAAATATGCAATTTCTTCTACCTCCTGTTTCGAAGATGTGCTGTCTGGGTACTGTTATGTGTTCAAACGTAAACCCATCTAATGTTGTCTTTTCTAATAAGAGTTTGTTATGATTTATAAACCTAACTCTGGGAAAGGGTAGTGTATTTTATCACTGTCCGTCTGAAAAAGTTAGTGCTTGTAGACTTACACGCGTGATGCCAGCATTTGTATATCGCGCGTCGCGTGTTGCATGCGTTCCTGATTTTCAGCCCTCCCCTCTCGCTATCCTTTTGTCCATCTGTTCGTTCGTTTTGGTAACGTAATATAATTAATGTTAGGATTAATTTAGGTCATTACGCAGTACGTCTCAATGTTTTCTTAGAAATGCAGCACACGTTTCATTGAAGAAGGCGGGTAATAATACAGTAAGCTTTTATATCAACGTGAAAGCGTTACAATTTGCAGACGAAGCAGAAAACAAGGGGGATTTCGAGTACATTCCTTGTGACAGCACTGTCATTTTACCATTGCTCTTCTCTTTATTAATTTTATTTGTTAGGCTTCATATTTACCTAATAATTTATATATGTGGATTAGAATATTTCATGACACCTCCCCTCTTAAAACAGACATTATATGTCAGTCCTTTATTCTATATACACATAGAGAAATTTATTATTATTTCTGGGGTTTACGGTGATTCTCATCACACGGATGGCGGCTTAAAAAATCCGCTCCCAGATTGGTTTTTCCAGATATATATTCAATGCTAAAATTATATGGAGCCAGAAGCAAAGACCATCGGAGTAACCTAGAGTTCTCATGCTTAGCCTGTGCTAAGAACGATAAAGGTTTGTGGTCAGTTTGCAACTTAAATGCCTTCCCATATAGATAAATATTGAATTTCTTTATTGCCCATATTACTGCAAGACATTCTTTTTCGCTAGTTGAGTAGTTGATTTCAGCTTTATTCAACTTTCTGCTAGCATATGCCACTGGGCTTAATTCCCCATCCAATGCATCTGATTTCTGTAGTAAAGTTGCACCTAACCCAATATTACTTGCATCCGTCCTTACTATGAATTCTTGACTTAAGTCAGGTAATTTCAAAATGGGTTTACTTGTGAGCTTTTCCTTCAATTCTTGGTAAGTCATTTCACATTGTGGTGTCCATGTAATGCGATCTGGAAGTCCTTTACGTGTCAATTCCGTTAAAGGTGCACATATGGAATTAAAGTTTTTGATATACTTCTGGTAGAAACCACATAATGAGACAAAGGATCTCACGTCCTTCTTGGTTTGTGTTCTCGGGGCTTTCTGTAGTTTCTCTAAATTCTTTGGGTCAGGGGTCATGTTTCCCTGATAAACTGTGTGTCCCAAAAATTCCAATTCTTTACATCCAACGCAACATTTGGTTGGTCGGGCTGTTAAATTTGCCTCCCTAAGTCGATCAAACAGCATGTTCAGAGAGTCAATGTGTTCCTCAAATGTTTCTGTTGCTATAAGGATATCATCCATAAAATTTGTTATACAGGGATTATTCAGAGGATCCAATAATTTTCTCATCATTCTAGAGAAGACACTAGGCGCATTCTTCAATCCAAATGGCAATCTATTAAACTCATAGTGTCCTTCTGAGGTACTAAAAGCTAGGTATGGTCTAACCTCAGGCTTTACTGGAATCTGATAGTATCCTTTACTCAGATCCACTTTTGAGAAATATTTAGCTTTATTTAGTCTGGCAAACAGCTGATTTGTATCCGGCAATGGATCCACCTGTCCTTCTGTAATAGCATTCAGTCTCCGTAATCTATACAGAGTCTATGTTCTCCAGAGGGCTTCCTTAAGAGTACAACACCGGAACTATACGAAGACTCACTGTGCGAAATAATTCCTTCCTTCAATAGATAGTCTATCTCTTCCTTCAAAGCTTTTTCCTTAGCAAGCGGAATCGAATATGGTTTCATACAGACAGGTGTGGAGTCTATGAGTTTCATATCATATTCCAATAGGTTTGTATGCCCTGGTCGGTCTGTTAACACCTCTGCATGATTATTTAGAACCTGTTGCACTCTCTCTTTCTGAGTTTTCGTTAAATGTGTACTGATTTTCACCTGTGCTGCTGTCTCACAGGGTGTAATGGATATTCAAATGATGAAAGTGGTTCCTTTTTCATCTCCATGGCGATGGACAAGGTCAACAAGTGTGTCTCTTCCTGATGTTCTCTTTCCAAATATTTCTTCAGGAGATTCACATGATAGATTTTTTCTTTCTCCTTCTTATCTATCTTATAATTTGTTCTAGACACCTTCTCTAGAACTGTATATGGACCCTGCCATCCAATTTGTAACTTATTCTGACTCCCGGGCAAAAGAAGCAGTACTTGCTCTCCCACAGCCAAATTTCTGTCTTTCGCCTTCCTGTTATAATAGGCAGCATGTTTCTTCCTGGCTTGTTTCAAATTTTCATTGGCAAGTTTCCAGCCAGTTTTCAACCGAGTGGTCAGCTCATTCACATATTGGTATGAAGATGTAATGTTTTCCTCTGCCTTTTCATCAGTCCACGTTCTTAACAAAGCTACATATGGACCTTTAATTGTGTGGACCTATTTGTCCATGCACCGGTATGGTCTCTTCCACTTGAAGCTTTATAGTGATGATTTTTCCTCCCAGAATTATCATTCACAAAACGACCGCTACCAATTTTTCTTTTGGGGCTGTCTCCCCTCTTAAAATTCTTGATGAGAGATTTCCTCTCTACATCCTCTTCCTCCAGTTTGTTTAAGTCCGATTGAGGGATTTTCGGCTTATCCTGGGGTAAGACATCTTTTTGCACTCTCCGCATAGTGGCCATTGTAAAACAGTTAAGTGAAGCTTGTCCGTGAAAAGGGGCTTCCCATTCCATTTGGTCCACTTTATCAAATCTATTTTTCCTTTTATTGTTAGGCCTGATTTTGCCCCATGGCGTGTCCAGGTCCTGATCCATGTTCCCACTTGTGGGTGTTCCCTCATGTGCTATGCTACACCTTTCTACAAAGTTCTCAATGTCCCATCTTGCTTTGGGCCAATAATAATTGTGAGCCACCTTTTGAATGATGGTACCTATTTTCTCATGGTCCCCATCTGGTTTCACATGTAGGCTCCTTATTAATTCTGTCCTGTATCTTTTTGGAAGAACCAGCTGTCCGTGACCATGGGATCTAGTTCCGGCCTTCCTATACATCAACTTGTTTTTCATATAAAAATCTCCCTTGCCTGGAGTTGTATGACAAGTTGACAATTTTCTGAAACAAGGCTTGAGTGTTTTATCCCCAGCCTGTGCCTTCCTCATCTCTTCTGGAGTGGTATCTAACATAATATCCTCCTCCTGTCTTGAGGTCGACCTGACCTGAAGGGTTGCCATATACACAGGTTTCCTTCTGCAACGGTCAGTGTCATGATTGTCCATCTGACAATTTTTACACCACCTTTTTCCTTGGTTGAAAGATTTTCTTTCATCATATTTCCTTTCATCGAATTGTGGGAATTTATTTTTATTGTCATACCGTGGCCTATCAAATTGGTGCTTACCTTTATTTTGATCCCTAGGATCAAATTTATTAAAGTTCTGTGGTGCCCTGAAGTTATCCACCTGTTTCTTTTTATTACCTGTTACCTCTGCTTGAGCTGCTTGATACCTTTCAGCAACATTTAGCAACTCACCCAGCCTCTCTGCACCTTGTTCCATGAGAAACTTTCTCAGGTCTGGAGCCATGGACTCTCTTAGTTGCTCTATAAGGACCATTTCCTTAAGATCTTGGGTTTTCCCCAGAGAAGTCCATTTCTCCAAGTATGTCTCGATTCGTGCAGAGAACTGGTGATAGGTTTCACCTGACAGTAGTTTAGCATTCCTAAATTTTTTCCTGTAAAACTCTGCATTCTTTTCATACCTTAACAAAAGAGCCTGCTTTAGCATGTCATAATTTTCCTGATCACCTCTGCTCATTTTTGCAAAAACTTCATAAGCTGCCCCACGAAGTCCCTGAGATAACTTTAAGCTCCACCTTTCTCTCTCCAACCCATACGTGGTAGCTAATAGCTCATACCTATTTATATAGCTCTCAATATCATCGTCTTTCTCAACAAAATGATCTAAATGAAAATTCATAGCTGAGATTGAGGCTCCCTGAGTAACCGTAGCATCAGAGGCAAAGGGACTGGCACCATTTTCAGGAGCATGGCCTTGAAACTCAAACTCCCTTAGTCGTAACTCATGTTCCCTTTGTAATCTTTCTCCTCCTTTTCTGCTTCCCTCTCTGCAGTCTGTTTTCTTTCCTCGGCTTCCAATTTCTTAGCCTCTTTGTCCGCCTCAATCTGCAACCTCTTAGTCTCAGCCTCAGCTTGCAACCTCTTAGTCTCAGCCTCTAACTTTCTTTCGGCCTCTTTTTCTAATCTTCTTTCTTCGCGTTCAATAAATTTGTCACATTCCGTTGTGACATAGGCAACCATAACTTGCCCATCTAATCCTAACTCTTTTGCAGTCTGAACCGCAGCAGATCGAAATTTGGCCAGGTCCGCCATTGTCTATCAGGTAACTTAATACAATGTCTAACCAACAATTCAATCTCTAATGGACAACACAGGCACCGTGAGCTCAACCTTATTTAATTCCACCCAAGGATACCTTTTAATTCTTATATTCCCTGAAGTGAATTACCCCCCAATATTTTTAATAGTTAAAGATTCAAAATCCCGGACGAGCCCCCAATATATGTGGTGAAGTGGGATGTTATAAATATTTATAGGGGACTTAGTGTACTGACTGAGATCAGCTGTGAAGGTATCTATATCTATTAAGAGTAGTGTATTATAGATAACCTTACTTGCTACCACATATCTCTATATCTCAGTCAGAATTATTCTGGAATAGTGTGATGCTACGTTATGTGTCTAGGGTATGAGTATGGTGAAGTGTAAGCCACAACAACAGACAGATAAACAATTTAATTTAATCCACTACTCTTGACAACACTGTGACACTCACATACATATAACACTCTACAAAGATATCTTAAAAGAGTCACTGATAAACTTTCAAATAACAATATGTATTCATTACTGGCATGAATGAATATGTGTCCTGATTCAACTACAAGGGAACCAGGAATCACAATCAATTTAAATTACAAGTTATGTACAGAATGTATTTAATATGAATATTGTAGTGACATATATTAGTACAAATGTTCTATGTGTGTCAGTTGTGTAGTAGTAAAATGAGGTAATACTGGTTTTGTTTTGTTCAAGCTCTGTTGGTATTTGTCATCATGACTTCAATAGTTTGTCTTTAGGGACTAGTATTGGAGATGTTCACAGTTCCTGATTTTAAGACAAGTAAATTCCCCTCTGAATAGTATTTTTATAAAGTTATTTCAAGATGAGGGGACATAATGTTGAGCTCAGCTGGCCAACTCTGCTTATCTTGAGTGATGGCGGCAGGAAAGGACTCCTCTGCTCGAATTCTCCTCTGGGCTCAGGAGACACCTCACTGATAGCTAAAAAGACCAATGAGTATGCTGTCCGACTCTGGATTCAGCAAATCTCTGACCAGATGCTGCTCAGTACCATCAAGACCACTGTCCCTGAAATCAAGAAGGATGTACCTTCTACTTCATAACTAATTTATATTCTCTTTTACACTGATCACAATACAGCACAAACATTGCGTTCAGAGCGTTAGGCCAACAGTCAGCTTCATTTGAAATACTTTATTCCAGTATTACCCTTCTTAATGGTTACTACGCCTCTGCACTACCAGCATTATTTCTTTCTAGTCAATCATCCAGGTGTCAGTGTACTGTTTGGCCATTCCATGCCGTTTTACTTCTCTCCGACACCCTCTGTTCAGGCTGGAGCATTTTAGGCTTTACCTCACGTTTGCCACTGAACTACACATATATATACAGGCATAAATCAACAATTCACATTCAATTTTCATTAAAAGATATTAAATGGTTCAAGCTTACCACAATTCATACGAATAACACAGATACGTTGATTAGCAATGAATTCTGGCACAAACTGGCACAAATTTCCATCTGCTTATCTTCCAGGCTTTTATTGAGCCAAATATAAGCTGGCTTCAACGCACTGATGCTTTATCAAGTGTATTTAAACAAGTGGTTTCGAACTAACGCTCCCAAGTGTGTATATCAGCGAGACTGGCCAATGAGCCACGTTTCGACAAGTGTTTGAAAAAATGTTATCTTTTCCCGTCTCCCCTAACAACCAAGATAGTATTTATAGCCCGACCAATCGTGGTTAGGCTT
Organism: Oreohelix idahoensis; assembly: GCA_024509875.1. NCBI lineage: Eukaryota > Metazoa > Mollusca > Gastropoda > Stylommatophora > Oreohelicidae > Oreohelix > Oreohelix idahoensis. Next base: position 11,696 of record JAMPIV010007549.1, read on the forward strand.
TCATTTGTTGCGCTCCAATCAATTTGAAGTTTACATGGTAGGCTATTTCTGTAACGTAAATTTTTTTCAAACACGTTAAAAAAAAAATCTTATGAGCAGAAATGATTTTATGCTGTCAGGCACCCCCAAAATTTTATTTTGGGTATAATTTATTAATTCCTGGACTATTTGCGTAACGTTTTACATATTATTTGTCAGCAAGCCCTAAGGAACCCAAAAATACTAATTTAAAGGAGCTACGTGGCTGCGTTCAAAATATGCAATTTCTTCTACCTCCTGTTTCGAAGATGTGCTGTCTGGGTACTGTTATGTGTTCAAACGTAAACCCATCTAATGTTGTCTTTTCTAATAAGAGTTTGTTATGATTTATAAACCTAACTCTGGGAAAGGGTAGTGTATTTTATCACTGTCCGTCTGAAAAAGTTAGTGCTTGTAGACTTACACGCGTGATGCCAGCATTTGTATATCGCGCGTCGCGTGTTGCATGCGTTCCTGATTTTCAGCCCTCCCCTCTCGCTATCCTTTTGTCCATCTGTTCGTTCGTTTTGGTAACGTAATATAATTAATGTTAGGATTAATTTAGGTCATTACGCAGTACGTCTCAATGTTTTTCTTAGAAATGCAGCACACGTTTCATTGAAGAAGGCGGGTAATAATACAGTAAGCTTTTATATCAACGTGAAAGCGTTACAATTTGCAGACGAAGCAGAAAACAAGGGGGGATTTCGAGTACATTCCTTGTGACAGCACTGTCATTTTACCATTGCTCTTCTCTTTATTAATTTTATTTGTTAGGCTTCATATTTACCTAATAATTTATTTATGTGGATTAGAATATTTCATGACACCCCTGAACATTTGTTGTAACTTTTCGTTTGCCAGAACTCATTCCACCGGGACTCATTTAGTAGGCGGCACGAGATCAAAGAGATAGACTGAGGGATTTCAGGGGAGACTATCGGCGTTATCAAAGACAGTAGTGGTCCCTGATACGAGACGCAGTTGCTTGCCGCTAATTTCGCGTCTCGGTGTCAATCGTAGAACCGAGCGAACGGGGAAGCCGAAACGGGCAGCAGCGAACGGAGATACGAAGACCAGGGGGCGGCTTCTTCTCTTGATTTGGCGGTCAGATCCCCAAAAGTTCGTGAGATCAAAAAAGCTGTCAAGTTTATCATGTCCCACTCAACTTACATTCCATTTTAGCTAAATAGACCATGAAGAATAGACACTTCATCATTCGCTGGCCAGAACTTGATAGTAGCACTAGCGATATTTGAAATCTTGCTAGATTATCCCCTGGATTTTCATTTTATTTGCAGTGAATTCTATTTCTGTGCAAAGCGGTAATATATATATTGTGTAAAGTGATCAGTGGTCTAGTTCATTCATTATATTTCATTGGATTTTGTGTTAATTTAAACCTATTAAATTAAACCGTCTCAATAGTTCCAGTTGTAAATATAATGATCTGTCTATTATATTATTTCAAAAGATAATAGATGCTTAAATTAACTTTTAAAGTCGCGAAGGAATTTATAATTAATAAATTTAGTTAAGTCCTATATTTATAGATATGTGTTTTTAACCACTAGAATTCGCGCAGTGTTTATTAAATACATAATTAAATACTCGAGTGTATTATAGGCTTAACGGGAAATTTATCGCGCGCTTAGAAGATTATTTGTTTTAAAGTATGATTATGTTGTTATGGGTTTTCTATCTTTTTCTCTAGATTGATCACCTTTTGCAATCCCAGCAATAACGAAATCTTTCAGAGTTTCCATACTCGGTTCTTAAACTTCCAGACAGTTTGATGAGACATTTTTTTAAAGTAAATCTTGTGGTGGTCCGGTACGGCCTAGCTAACATAATTACATGAAAGAAAGCCTACCCAAGATCATTTGATTATTATCATCAAATTAAATCTGTAAGATAAACTGGAAGATGAACAGCGCCAGTAGCGATATCATATTTACTGTTTACTGTGAGAGAGTACATATTTTCCTGACTGTGAATGAGCCTAGTTTTTTTCCTCAATTGGATTTAATAAAACTATCATCACGCATTGAAGGAATTTTACCATAGCGGAGGATTAAAAGAGACCACTTCATTTTCACCCCTGTGCCGAACTGTGTTAGTGCCATCCCATAGACTCCTTTTATATATATAATAAAAACACGAGAACTCTTAGTCTTCAAGTCTTGCGATAAGTGAGAATATTTGTCACCAACAAACCCTCGCAAACATCTGGGGCGGGACATCGAAGGACTAGACAGTTCATATGTCAAAGAATACTTGCTGTTTTTATATACTTTTATGGATCGTCTGAGGCTGCATTCGGTAAGTGTGTGAGTATATGAGTGTGGATCCTCACGCGTGTGCATGAATGACAGGAAATTAATTCTTTTGTGTAACCATTTTGTTAACTTGCTTACCTGGTAATATATATCTTTTCTGTATATCCTACATTGTTCCTTTAAGTGGGATAGTTGATAATTTGTTAACTATGTTTAAAACCCCCTCCTTTTCATTTGCTTAGTAAAGGGAAGAACAATTGGGAAGAACAGGATTTCTTTCTATCACCTATACATAACGTTGTAACCCCTCTTTCAGAGTAATTAACTTCACTGTTAGGTTAACGTACCTATGTTCCTGATATTATCTATCTCTGGACTGGGTTTATCTTTGTCTAATAAGCGGGAAGGGCTTAGTCGATACCAATCTTCTTCACCCCTCCCAAACTTGTTATTTGCATTTGTGTACTTATGATAATTTATGTAATACCTGATATTTGTTAGTGACTGATGTTTTAAAGTGAATAAAATCACATAAACTCATTGACTCATAGCTTGACTGCTTGCGTCAGGACCAGCGAACCAGAGCTGGTCAAGACCGTGCTCCACCTCCACGTGGTGGTCCTGGAAACAGTCTGCAGTAGTGCAGTCTGGCTGAGCGAGCACGGATCGAAGAGGGAAGGCAAACCCGGTCCCAAAATATGCCGTGCAGAAGTCGGATGTGTCGACCGAAAGGTGCAGATATCACAGCTTAGGCGTAAACAGACACAACGCAACCACCGTCCTTTTCAGGGCGAACGAGGAAGAAGAAGAAGAAGAAGACATAAACTCATTTAGTTCTGTGTTGGATATACCCAAAGCCCAACTTTTCCCCTATTCGTTTAATATAGTTTGTATCTACATCGTCTGTGTGTGTGAAAAACACCAAATCGGTGTGCGCGCAGATGCGGGTCTGGAAAACTGGCAAATAATTGTTTGACCAGGAGAGTGAAAGAGAAGATTGAGAGAAACGATTTGTCGTAAATAAGTCTGTCTTTACTCTCCTCCAGCACGCTGTGAAGCAACTATTTAATATCTACATTTTCTATCACTGAGCTTTCCATCATCATTTTCCACTCTAAACCGGACCACTATTTCTACGACTCTTCCTCTCAAAATAAATTTACGAATGATTTGTCTTTGTGAATTAGGGAAATAAATAAATAATTACACCCCTAGATAAACGTTCTTTAAGTATTTGGGTTGTCCACACAGCATATTTACAGGTTGTTTTCTCTCCACAGCAGTAGAAAGTACAGATAAACAAAAATATTTGCTATTTTAATTATCCTCTGGCGGAGATAATTCAATTTCTTTCTTTATAAGAGTTGCTGGGATTGCGTGATTGTTTTACAGTCACTAAGGTTTTTGAAGTTAAAAAGAGTTGAGCTTAGCTAAAGACGGATTGTTCTGATTTTTAAAAATTAAGTTAACAACGTCTCATCTCAATAATTGACTTTAGGGACGGAGTTTGTTGTCAGAGATTTAAAATTTAGGGGAAAATTTTTTTTTTTTCCTTTTAAATTGTTTTAATTTAAATTTTTCTCTACTGTTAGTAAAAGTAGATTCTTTTCCAGTGTAACTTACCATTTAGTGGCATAGTCGCTTGCGTTTAGAGCCTTAATTGCCAGATAATAGCAGCGATAAGTTTGCACAGTACAGGTAGGAGGTAACTCAAGTAAAATTTTTTTTTTACTTTGGGTTTTTTCGTAGCGGCTTTGAGTTTTCCCCTTCTTGTTCCATCTTACTATTCTCTAGTCTTAGAAGCATCCAGTTCTTTGACAATAGCAGAGAGAATTAGGATAAGATCCCTTTTGAGGCAAGAGGCCAAGGACTCAGGACTAGACACAGAAGCTGCGAATCTGTTTATCAACCAGGAACTTCAAAGGTATGACGCGGAGGAAGAGAGGGCAGAAGGTAGGAAGAAAGAAGCGGACGATCGTCAATTGGAGCAGAAGAAAATTGAGGCAGAGATGGACGCCGCAGGGAAAGAGAGAAGGAGAGACAACGCGAAGAGAGAGACAAGGAAAGACAGCATGAATTAGCGCTCAAGGCTTTAGAGAGTCGGAGTGCCTCTACTTCTTTTTTTTTTTTTTTTTTTTTTTTCGTACGCCCGCTAATATTCGAGGCGAAATCTCAGGTTATTATTTTATGTCTAACCTGACATTGATTTTACGTGAGTATCCCTTTTTTCTTGTACAGAGACAGGTGTCCCTCGCCATTCAGGCAAATACTCTCCGATTTCGGAGGTACCCATTACAGCTGGGTCGGCTCAGGAGCCGCCAATCCCTGGTCGACGACACTCCTTCAAATGTCTTCGCCAGGTCTCGAGTTAATCCAGTCCAAATCCCGGTCGACGAAAAATCCTCAAATGCCGTCACCAGGGTTTGATCCTGGATCACCCGGTCGCCAGAGCGGTGTGGTAACCACTACGCTAGCGCGGCTCCCTTCTACTTCAAATAATGGAGAGCCATCTTCGCCCCAGTCTCAAACAAGGGATCTCTCCAGCACTCAGTCTGCCCAATTAACTGCTATGTCGTTTTCTTTAGAATCTTTTCCTAGCCCTAACGAAAAAATTGACAGCTACCTAGAAAAATTCGAGAGACTCGCGAATCTTTATGGGTTAGAGAGTACCCGCTGGGTGCTCAAACTTTCAACGTCACTGAAAGGCAATGCTTATGACGTGTACACAAAGCTGGGACCGAATCAACATGATTATGACCTGTTGAAGAAGGCCTTACTACAGCAGTTTGAGATGACTGCCCGAAAGTTTCTGCAGTTGTTCAGAAACAGCCGAAAAGAGAGCACGGAAACATTTCCCCAGTTCTCTTCACGCCTCACGGGTTATCTGACAAAGTGCATTGAATTATCTGACCTACCTCTTTCATATGAGGGACTCCTCGAACTTGTTCTTGTGGAGCAGATAAAATCCACTTTGTCGAATGAAACTCGTAGATTTTTGGCTGAACAGGGGGCAGTCAGGCTTGAAGACATACTCAATAAAGCCGAACGCTATAGCAATGCAATGGCCGAACTTCCCAGCACTAAACGTAAACCCACCGATGAGCCATCTCGAAAACAGAATCTAGAGCAGGCATCCTATTCTTCCACTTCCTCTCAACATTATAACCAACGAGATAAGAATACCCAGAAACCTCCACAGAAAAAATCGAAATTCTACAACCCCCCCAACAACAATTCTGATCAACCCAACAAGCCTACGTGGCAGCGCGGCCACCAAGGTCAAGGAAAAGGGAAGACCCCTACACCAGGAACGTCTGATCAGGGCAAACAAACCGGTGCAAACCGCATTGGATGTTTGCATACAGCCTCGAAAGGTAGAGTCAATGTCAGTGATTCTCAACCTTAGGGGGACCGACCCTTAACTCGAGGAACTGTAATTTTGAACGGTACCTCTACTACTTGTCTTTTTGACACTGGATTAAGTTTTGATTGTATTGTCGCTAGGCACCTAGTCAAACCCGGTCAGGAGACAGAGGAAACCGTCAAACTTAGTGGAGTTTTCAGGAGTGATGCACCCAGGACGCTTCCTATCGCACTGGTAGAAATACACTCTGACTTTGTCAGAGGAGTTATTAAAGCGGCCATCATGGATGATCCGATCTACCCAGTTATCCTGGGATGTAGATATGTGTTCATTGGGAGACCTAAGGAGCCGATTGTGGCAGCTTTAGCGGACATATGGGACAAAACGCCACTATTCAGCGAATAAAAAACCACTATTGGTGGCCAGGAATGAACTCTGACATTGTCAGGTATGTGAAATCCTGCGCCCAGTGCCAACGGGTAGCACCCAAGCACTTGACACCCCCAGTACCTATGGGGCAAATGCCAATAGTAGGGACTCCATTTGAACGGGTTGCTGTCGACATTATTGGTCCTCTGGAAAAGACCAAAAGAAGGAACAGGTTCATCCTGACCTTAGTTGACACTTGCACTATGTGGGCCGAAGCCGTACCGCTACCATGCACTAATTCCAAGCATGTCGCAGAAGCCCTTGTGCAAATTTTTACACGGTTGGGATTCCCTCAACAAGTTTTGACGGACAATGGATCCCAATTCCGTAGCCTGTTAATGGAGGAGATCTTTAAGATCTTGAGGGCCAAACATATCCACACAAGTCCCTACCATCCGGCCGGAAATGGGCTCGTGGAACGTTTTAACGGTACCCTCACCATGATGTTACGTAAGCTGGGTCAGGAGAAACCGGAAGACTGGGACCAATATATATCGGCTGCCTTATTCGCCTACCGAGAGGTACCCCAAGCGTCTACGGGTTTTGCGCCAGCTACACTTTTATTTGGCAGACCTATTAAGGGGCCACTAGAAGCCTTACTTCGGTCCCTGACAGACCAGAAGGCTGACGAGACAGTCGTCTCTGCAAGCAAGTACGTATCTGAGCTTAAGGAAAGGCTAAAGCTAGGATGGGATCTAGCTACTACCAACCTTAAGAAAGCCCGCGCTAAAATTACTAAAAGATACAACAAAGCTGCAAAAGAGAGAGAACTACAACCAGGGGAGAAAGTCCTATTGCTACTTCCAACCGGAAGCAATAAACTTCGCATCGGATGGCAAGGACCGTTTACCGTCCTTAAAAAGATCTCACGTACCAACTACAAGATCTCCATCAAAGGAAAGGAGAAGGTCTTCCACATAAATCTGCTAAAGAAATATTTGGAAAGACCGGTGCCATCCTCCGAGCATCTCCTGGCTGTCGCCATAGCAACGGAAGACGAGGAAGATGATGATGGTTGCATGGAGTATCCATTGCAACCCACAGAATCCTTTAAAGATGTCAAGTTCGGCGACAATCTCTCACCAGAACAACAAACAGAAACCAGGGCTCTACTAAAACAGTACAGTGCAGTCTTAACGGATGTACCTGGTCGAACAAATCTCATTGAATTTGATATGAAATTAACAAACGAGACCCCTGTTCAAACCAGAGTTTACCCCATCCCGTACGCTAAAGCTGATGCACTTCGCGGAGAAATAGACAAGCTGCGTCAGGCAGGAATTATCAGTGAGTCTACATCTCCTTACAGCTCGAGTGTAGTGCTGTTGCAGAAGCCCAATAAGGAAGTTCGGCTGTGCATTGATTACAGGTTGCTAAACGCTGTAACGGAATTCCAGCCCGAACCTCTCCAAACTGTTTCTGAGTTGTTCACCAAGCTCAGCAAAGCAAAGATCTTCTCCAAGATTGACCTCAGCAAAGGTTATTATCAAATACCAGTCAAGGAGGAAATTAAACCTTTGTTAGCTTTCAGCACTAGTGAAGGACATTACACATTTAACGTGATGCCGTTCGGTTTGCATAACGCACCAGGAGTGTTCACCAGGATGATGAGGAAGCTTCTACAACCTTTGCAAAGTCCCCATATCCATAATTTCATGGATGACATCTTAATTGCATCGGAAACCTATGAAGAACATATTGCTACGGTTGCTATGCTCCTCAGGAGACTACAGGAAACGGGTCTCACAGCCAGACCTAGCAAATGTCTCATCGGGTTTGAACAGTTAGACTTCCTGGGGCACACTATTTCTCACGGATGCAGTTGGCCTATTAAGAAGAACGTGGAGAAAATAATGGCAGCAAAAAGACCCCGAACGAAGAAAGACGTACGTTCCTTCATATCGCTATGTGCATACTATCAGAAGTACATCCAGAACTTCAACGGACTGACGGCACCTCTGACTGACCTCACAAAGAAAGGTTGTCCTGATAAGGTCATATGGGATCAAAAGTGCGAACACGCGTATAGCACTTTGAAAGGACAGTTGTCTGCATACCCCATTTTGAGGTTGCCTGACCTCAAGAAACCTTTTGTACTGAGAGTCGACGCGTCAGGTCAGGGCATCGGGTCAACACTGCTTCAAGCCGATGACAGTGACCTGAACATGCTATTTCCAGTTGCCTATGGCAGTCGGAAATTAAATAAAGCGGAACGGAACTACAGCGTAGTTGAAAGGGAATGTCTTGCTCTGATTGACGGTATCAGACGCCATCATGAGTTTCTTTATGGTACATCTTTCACGGTGCAAACAGACCACGCTCCGTTAGCATTTCTTGGTGCCAATAAAGAATTTAACGCAAGGATCATGCGTTGGGCGCTTCTTTTAAGCGTTTATTCTTTCAAAGTGGAATATATTCCGGGAAGACAGAATGTCGGGGCTGATTTCCTGAGTAGAAACTGGTCTACAGAGGAAGAAGAGCAAACTGAAGATACCACTCATCCTAAAATCACCAATCAGGTCACCTCCATTGTCAAAAAATGAAACATGAAAAATGGTTTCATGTCTAAAAGTGGGGACGATTGTGACGTACGTCTAGTTTGACAAGTGAATTCTCCCTGATATGATGGATGATTTAAAGGGACTTTTAGCTTTTCATAACATTAGAACCCCTGAACATTTGTTGTAACTTTTCGTTTGCCAGAACTCATTCCACCGGGACTCATTTAGTAGGCGGCACGAGATCAAAGAGACAGACTGAGGGATTTCAGGGGAGACTATCGGCGTTATCAAAGACAGTAGTGGTCCCTGATACGAGACGCAGTTGCTTGCCGCTAATTTCGCGTCTCGGTGTCAATCGCAACCGAGCGAACGGGGGAAAGCCGAAACGGGCAGCAGCGAACGGAGATACGAAGACCAGGGGGCGGCTTCTTCTCTTGATTTGGCGGTCAGATCCCCAAAAGTTCGTGAGATCAAATAAGCTGTCAAGTTTATCATGTCCCACTCAACTTACATTCCATTTTAGCTAAATAGACCATGAAGACTAGACACGTTATCATTCGCTGGCCAGAACTTGATAGTAGCACTAGCGATATTTGAAATCTTGCTAGATTATCCCCTGGATTTTCATTTTATTTGCAGTGAATTCTATTTCTGTGCAAAGCGGTAATATATATATTGTGTAAAGTGATCAGTGGTCTAGTTCATTCATTATATTTCATTGGATTTTGTGTTAATTTAAACCTATTAAATTAAACCGTCTCAATAGTTCCAGTTGTAAATATAATGATCTATCTATTATATTATTTCAAAAGATAATAGATGCTTAAATTAACTTTTAAAGTCGCGAAGGAATTTATAATTAATAAATTTAGTTAAGTCCTATATTTATAGATGTGTGTTTTTAACCACTAGAATTCGCGCAGTGTTTATTAAATACATAATTAAATACTCGAGTGTATTATAGGCTTAACGGGAAATTTATCGCGCGCTTAGAAGATTATTTGTTTTAAAGTATGATTATGTTGTTATGGGTTTTCTATCTTTTTCTCTAGATTGATCACCTTTTGCAATCCCAGCAATAACGAAATCTTTCAGAGTTTCCATACTCGGTTCTTAAACTTCCAGACAGTTTGATGAGACATTTTTTTAAAGTAAATCTTGTGGTGGTCCGGTACGGCCTAGCTAACATAATTACATGAAAGAAAGCCTACCCAAGATCATTTGATTATTATCATCAAATTAAATCTGTAAGATAAACTGGAAGATGAACAGCGCCAGTAGCGATATCATATTTACTGTTTACTGTGAGAGAGTACATATTTTCCTGACTGTGAATGAGCCTAGTTTTTTCCTCAATTGGATTTAATAAAACTATCATCACGCATTGAAGGAATTTTACCATAGCGGAGGATTAAAAGAGACCACTTCATTTTTCACCCCTGTGCCGAACTGTGTTAGTGCCATCCCATAGACTCCTTTTATATATATATAATAAAAACACGAGAACTCTTAGTCTTCAAGTCTTGCGATAAGTGAGAATATTTGTCACCAACAAACCCTCGCAAACATCTGGGGCGGGACATCGAAGGACTAGACAGTTCATATGTCAAAGAATACTTGCTGTTTTTATATACTTTTATGGATCGTCTGAGGCTGCATTCGGTAAGTGTGTGAGTATATGAGTGTGGATCCTCACGCGTGTGCATGAATGACAGGAAATTAATTCTTTTGTGTAACCATTTTGTTAACTTGCTTACCTGGTAATATATATCTTTTCTGTATACCCTACATTGTTCCTTTAAGTGGGATAGTTGATAATTTGTTAACTATGTTTAAAACCCCCTCCTTTTCATTTGCTTAGTAAAGGGAAGAACAATTGGGAAGAACAGGATTTCTTTCTATCACCTATACATAACGTTGTAACCCCTCTTTCAGAGTAATTAACTTCACTGTTAGGTTAACGTACCTATGTTCCTGATATTATCTATCTCTGGACTGGGTTTATCTTTGTCTAATAAGCGGGAAGGGCTTAGTCGATACCAATCTTCTTCACCCCTCCCAAACTTGTTATTTGCATTTGTGTACTTATGATAATTTATGTAATACCTGATATTTGTTAGTGATTGATGTTTAAAGTGAATAAAGTTCACATAAACTTTGTTAGTACGGTGTTGGATATACCCACAGCCCAACATTTCCCCTATTCGTTTAATAGGGAAGAACAATTGTATCTACATCGTCTGTGTGTGTCACCTAATACATAATGTGTTGTAACCCCTCTTTCAGAGTAAATAATTGTTTCACTGTTAGGTGGAAACGTAAGTTCCTGATAGAAACTATCTCTGTCGTAAATGAAGTTTATCTTTACTCTCCTCCAGCATAGTCGATAGCAATCTATCACCCCTACGTGATTTATCTTAGTCCGATACCAAAATCTTTTTCACCCCTCCCAAACTTGTTATTTGCATTTGTGTACTTATGATAATTTATGTAATACCTGATATTTGTTAGTGATTGATGTTTAAAGTGAATAAAATCACATAAACTCTTTTAGTTCTGTGTTGGATATACCCAAAGCCCAACGTTTCCCCTATTCGTTTAATATAGTTTGTATCTACATCGTCTGTGTGTGTGAAAAACACCAAATCGGTGTGCGTGCAGATGCGGGTCTGGAAAACTGGCAAATAATTGTTTGACCAGGAGAGTGAAAGAGAAGATTGAGAGAAACGATCTGTCGTAAATAAGTCTGTCTTTACTCTCCTCCAGCACGCTGTGAAGCAACTATTTAATATCTACATTTTCTATCACTGAGCTTTCCATCATCATTTTCCACTCTAAACCGGACCACTATTTCTACGACTCTTTTCTCTCAAAATATTTTAAGGCCGTTTTCATTGACGAAAGCCCCGTGAACAAAACTTTCATTTTCGGATGATGAAGGCCGTGAACACCTTTCATTGTCCGATGAAAGCTGTGGACTGCTTTGATTGTCCGATGAAGGCCGTGAACACCTTTCATTGTCCGATGAAGGCCGTGAACACCTTTCATTGTCCGATGAAAGCTGTGGACCCCTTTGATTGTCCGATGAAGGCCGTGAACACCTTTCATTGTTCGATGAAGACTATGGGAGCTTCGTCTGACTGAATGAATGTCTTTATTCTGTATACTTTGTAAAAACGCTTTGATAATCGTTTAAGTTGTTTTATAAAAATCTAGCTACTTAGTTTACCATACGATTGTGGAAGGAGTTAAACATTTAATAAATCATATACACTGTTTTAACTTTTCTACAACATATAGTTGTGCAATTGTTTAATCTTTGCATCCTCATTTAATACTCAATGTCCAATGTATATTTACAACACGATTATTTGATATGAATATTGCGTTCTCAATGAATTTGTTCCATTTGATATGAAACTTGAATTTTGACCATCACATAAATAGGTAGACTATTACGGTGCTTCTTAAACTGTTGAATGATTCACCCAATTGTCAATGAAAGTATTTTGGGTGTAAATGAAACCAGAGGGGTGGATTGAAGGGTGAATATAACATGCGTTAATTTACGCACGTGATATTTTATTTTTTTTTTTTCTATACTTAAAAAAGGCTTGTCCTTATAATTCCTTGTGGTAGGCATCTTATTGCATTTTTTAATGCTGTGTGGCTGGGTAAATTTGATATGTTTTGAAAGTGAGGAAGTATCGACCTTTAATTTTCTGTCAAAAAGTAGCAGGATATTTGGTCCAAATTTACTTTAATATCTTTAAGAGTAGGACGCAGGACTGGGGGGGGGGGGGGGTACGTTTCTTTATTTCGGCCGACTAGAGCACCTTTCATTGTCCGATGAAGGCCGTGAACACCTTTCATTGTCCGATGAAAGCTGTGGACTGCTTTGATTGTCCGATGAAGGCCGTGAACACCTTTCATTGTCCGATGAAGGCCGTGAACACCTTTCATTGTCCGATGAAAGCTGTGGACCCCTTTGATTGTCCGATGAAGGCCGTGAACACCTTTCATTGTTCGATGAAGACTATGGGAGCTTCGTCTGACTGAATGAATGTCTTTATTCTGTATACTTTGTAAAAACGCTTTGATAATCGTTTAATTGTTTTATAAAAAATCTAGCTACTTAGTTTACCATACGATTGTGGGAAGGAGTTCAAAACATTTAAATAAAGTCATATACACTGTTTTAACTTTTCTACAACATATAGTTGTGCAATTGTTAATCTTTGCTCCTCATTCTTTACTCAATGTCCAATGTATATTTTCAACACGAATATTTGATATGAATATTGCGTTCATGAATTTGTCCATCACATAAATAGGTAGCCTATTACGGTGCTTCTTAAACTGTTGAATGATTCACCCAATTGTCAATGAAAGTATTTTGGGTGTAAATGAAACCAGAGGGGTGGATGAAGGGTGAATATAACATGACTTAATTTACTCAGATATTTATATTTTTTTTTTCTATACTTAAAAAAGGCTTCGTCATTAAAGTTGTTGGTAAACTCTTATTGCTTTTTAATGGCAGTGTGGCTGTAAATTTGATATGTTTTTTCTCTCTACCTATGATTTTCTAATTTCAAAGTAGCAGGATATTGACCAAATTTACTGTAATATAACCTTTAAGAGGAGACTAGAGGAGCTAGTGGGATCATAAATTTATAAATGGCAACACTGCCGGAGATCGCCATAGGCAACTGTTGAACTGTTACTTCGTGTTGCCAATTAAGCTACTTTTCTGCAGATAAGAATTATGTCTATAGTTACTGTACTTCAGTCTACCAGATTTCTTTCATATATTTAGGACGTTCACAAACAAATATTAAATAAACATTTAAGAAATAAGTTTAATTTTTTTTTTTTTTTTTTTTTGCTCATGTGACAAAATGAATTTTATAAATAATTATGCACCCAAGGAAGAATACGAAGAAAATTACAAAAAACCTAAGGAAATTAAGTCGCGGGTGAATGAACTTTTGTGATAAAGACTCCAGTGTGAATGGACTTTTGTGATAACGACTCCATGGTGAGTGAACTTTTGAGATAAAGACTCGAGGGTGAATGACACTGAAATAGTTTTAAAAGCACTGGCATATTATAATAAATAAATTTTGCTGTTGTTTACAGCGCGGCTGCGATACCTGTGCGTTTTTGACCTGGCACATCCGATTTCAGCTGACATTTTTATTCGAGTTTGCTTTCCTTGATAGTTGGCAGTCCCCGTCTCACTTACAAAGCAGCAGGTGGTTTGAAAACGTGGTCCCACCCCCACTTTTTTTTTCTCAGACAGCGGGACGCTTTTAAAGCAAAATGGAAGCGAAGATCCACCTTCCGCAAGTTGTTTCCCCTCGTGCAAATGCGCGTTGATCCAGTGTAGAAAACGTGTACATCTAAGTCTCTTGGACTGCCTCCTCTGTGTCTGGGCGCTTAACTCCCGCTACTTTTGAGTTAGTGAGTGGGGAAGGGGACGTGGTAGGGATGTGAAAAGGCACGAAAACAAAATGCCTACATACGTGGTTATCGATCCGATAATGGGATTCTTGTGTCGTTATTGCTCAGGATTGCCCACATTTTGTGTCATGACCTCCGTCTTTTCAGAATTGATTTCAGGCCAACCTGCTGGCCATATGATTATTCAGTCTATCAGTTTTGTCTGGGAATGTGTTGGTGTGAATGCGCGAGCAGTGCAATGTCATCTGCATATTCGACAATCTTCCAGTGTAGAAAACATTGTCCATCTAATTCAACTCTTGGTGTTGTCCCAGGTGTGTAGTGGCGCGAGCGTATGATGTCAAAAATAGTGTGGGTGCGAATGAAGGCGCGAATGTGTTTAGGCTCTGTTATGTATCGAAAGTTACCCTGCAACCCAACACTCACATGCAGTAGTCAAGGATGCTTGGAAACACTGCAGGCACGTTTCCAAAACATTTTTAGACGAGGAAGGCACACATGGTATCGAAAGCCTTTTCAGGAACAGTCAGTGTAAACAAGCTGTCATGCTGACACGGAAATCGATAGGTATACATTAGGCTTTCAGCAAGCTGTTATTCTTTTGTATATTCGTGCTTAGTCAATACAATGTTCTTCAATAAGGACAGTTCGTGGCGTCGCCCTGAGATTACTGACTAAACGCGTCAGATACCTTAATCACTTTGACACATAGGTGCAACTTGGCATTCCCCGCCAATTGCACATTATCAGGCTGTAGTATAATAGCCGAAAACACAGGCCTCGTTCTGACGTCGGCTGTGTACTTCTGATAAGCAGGTTACCATCAACTCTGCAGTAATGCTTATTGTAGACATAAACATGCCGCCAATCTGCGGCTCCCACAATATATCTTCGTCACTGGATTTCTGGATGGTATGAAGACTAATAGTCTTGAATGGCTACCTTGAGCACAACATATAAGTTCTGAAATGGAGGACCGGTGAGCTGCAGTTCACAGACTAGGTAATCTTCTAACATGTTCTGCTACCGAAAGCATAGTAATGGAAAAAGTCGGTATTACCTGTAACCGAGTCCACAGAACTTAACAAGGAACTCTGCTGTCATTCCAACGCACAGAGCTTCACTTGGGAAAACTGCCCAGTCACTTTCGAAGTATACATTTTCTCAAGATTCTCCCCGAAAGCTTCACAATGGACTCTCGTCCCTTCAGAAACCAGGACACTTCCCCGGCAACGCCGGAAGTCTAACTCAACTCCCGCTTAAAAAACCCTGCCCATGGGCATACGCCCGAACTGTCTACCTTTGACCCTAAAGGGCAAACACAATGAATGAATAAACAAGGGAAGACAACCCCTAATCAACCTGACATCGCAGGTAAAGACACAATTATTCTTATGATAAAAACATAAGCAACTAACTTGACAGATGACTCCGTCAAAAATGACAGCAACACTCGCTGCCTCGTCTGGTAGCTAAAACGGCTCTGCCACGAGAAGGCCATTAGCTGGGCTTTTGCTGTCAGAAGCTGTATGTTACGCACGCCTTGAGCGTATTTAAAACCTTGTTGAGAGCTCATCCTCAACTCTTCTTCTTCTTCTTCCGTCCTTAGCCACCAACCGTCAAAGCAGTCAGTGGCCATTACGCCTAGTGGCGTCTTAGGGCAACAGCAGATAGGTTTTCTTTGCCATTGTTTCCCATCACGCCTAGTGGCGTCTTTAGGGCAATGGCAAATCAACCCATTTGCTGTTGTTTCCGTAATCGAAGTGACTGGCAAACGGGTGATCAGCCCGTTGTGATCCTCAACTCTACTTGCGACTATTTCTTCTTCGTACACTCTCAGACATCTACTCGAATATCAAAAAAAAAAAAAAAAATTAGTAGTCAGCTTGAGGCTATTTGCATCTCAATATAGTTTTTTTTTCTTCCGGAAATGGTACTGGTGACGGCCACATGGGCTTCTCTGTGCGTCGTATGCTGGGCATTTTTGAAGCAGACGATCAGCAGTCATTTTATTAGTGCTACATTTACACTCATCTGTAGTCTCTATCTTTAGCTTGTTGAATAGATGGTATTCCAATCAGTTGTGGCCCGTGTGGAGTCTGAAGATTACCATTTGTTCTCTTCTGCTGAGCTGGTAATATGCATCATTTTGTGTGGCCTAGACGCTCTGCGTCCCATTTGTTTCTGTATCTGATTTTGATAACACCCTTTGCCTCTTCGAAAGTTATGCTTGTATCAGGCTGAGGTAGCTTTCCACCTTATATTGCCAATTTATCAGCCTTTTCATTGTCGAGGATGCTACAATGAGGTGAGATCCATTGTAGAAGTAATATGGAAGTCTGGATGACCAAAATGAGGTCACTATGATTGTTTATCTCTGGTTTGAGTCTGCCTACTCTTGTTTGAGTCTGCCTACTCTGGTTTGATTCTGTCTACTTTGGTTTGAGTCTTTCGAATCGTTCCAACCGTAGTAAACATGGTTATTATCTTTTCCCTGCTCTCCATATGAAGTTCGGATCCACCACTGCAGCCGGTCAGAACCAGTCCTAAGGATTTTTCAAGGTGGTGTGAGGTTTCATTTAGACACCCCCCCCCCCCTCTCTCTCTTCTTACTGTACTGTTCTCTTACGAGGGTCAATTTCATACTACTGAGTTGAATCACGCTATAATTTCCGCATTTAAAAATAATTTCGGCGCCCCCCAAAGATGGCTACCAGTGCGGCCGGTATTCGGAATATGCGCAGCCTATATGTAAATATTTTCTCTGCCGTATGATTTGCGTTCTGCAGTTCTACAAACAGAGCATTGTGACATTCAAAGTAAATATTTTACCGAATGTTAACTTTACTTCAAAGAAAAGAGCACATTCCTATCTCATGTAGTTCATGATTAAAGTGAATTTTTGTAAGCTAGCTGGTGACTCATGACTTACATTATTTCTCTTTTGATCCAACTTAATTATAATCTTCTACTCCACTCTTAGTATCAATTTGGTTTTCAACTTAACCTTCTCCTTTTCTCCTGTTTTTCTCACTTCTTCTCTGTTTCTTCTACAGGTTGCAGTAACTGACGGTGCCATACGCCTGTGGATAAACTTTGTCCGAGAGAAGGAGCAGAGTGTGGAAATAGAGCTGGGACGGAACCTGAATAACGGCAACTGGCATAGGGTGGAAGTCAAGAGGAACCGAATGGAGACTACACTTTTGGTGGACAACAATCAGTCTAGCAAAGTAAGTTCGTTTAGAACAGTGGTAAGCATTTGTTGATGTTTTTAAATTATGATGTGTGCATTTTGTCAGAATGTGGTAAATGCCGAATCAATACTGCAGATATCTAGCACCTAATATGTAGTTTGTGCTTGTGCATACATTAAATTGGTGCCAAAATGTCGGTGGGGCCGGTGGTGGAGACAAGTTCTTAAACAAGATTGTATTTCTGATTCTGATAACACTTTTATCTGCTGCTGCTTGTGCTGTGAAGCGTATCTGGACGGCTTTGTATTGGTGTTAAATACTATCCTTAACTCCGAGCTGGTGAAGCATCATCGCTTATATCTTTAAGATATCTGCTGCCCTCTCAATCCATCATCTTCTAGGTTTTAATGATCCACAAGATTCCAATGTTAAGCTCATAGACGAGATAACATGTGTATGTTCTTTCGCAGGTCTCTTTCGGGTCGGACTTCAGCTTTGGCGAGGAACTGGAGACCAACAACTATATGTATTTTGGTGGTGTTCCAAGTAACTACAAGCAAAACTTAGCTCGTCTGAACATCCCAGCCAATGTTCTCAACACTCCATTTCAGGGAGAGATCAGAAACATTCTTTACTTCAATTGCTCCTGCTTGCCGGTTAGGTAAGTGCCTAGTGTTTGGTTTTTTTTGGCGTTTAATTGTAGTAGACGTGTTACGTGGTTCATGTGACACTGTTGACGTTTGGAGTTTTTGTTTTGTACATGGATGGTATTTTGCAAATAATTTGTGCTATGTACGAGATAGTGATAGGCAGTTAATGTTAAACATATACTTTTATTTATTTCCGTTTTCGCTCCCTATGAAGCCCATTCTCAACTGCAGTTGGGTCCCCTTGCAGGAAGCTGCACCAAAGCATTCATGTGCTTTTGCGGAGGTGGTTTCTGTACCAATTTTTTCACATGAAGATGTTGCCAGCCCCAGGCACATCCTCATTGTATTCGCCTTTTACGACATACCTGAAGAAACAGTTGTTATTTCCTGAAACTTCACGTGTCAGGCACGTGTTTGGTGTTAGATAAAAAAAATTGGTGTTAGATAAAAAATGTGGTGTTAGATAAAAGGTTGATGTTAGGTAAAACGTTAGTGTTAGATAAAAAGTTGGTGTTAGGTATTGGGCTAAAATACATCTGATGTTAAATGGTTGGAGTTGGATAACAAGTTTATATTCTATGGTTGTTATTATGTGTTCTTCTCCTTCTTTGTTTGCTCTCAAATAACCACATCTACCTCTCTTACGACCGTCCAATTGACAAGGTGGTTAGAGCGCTGGTCTCTCGCGGCAAATGTGCCGCGTTTGATTCACGGTTTCGACACGCTCCAGTCTACCCAGCTGCAAATGGGTTCCTGACTTTGCTTTTGATTTAGTGAAAGAAAAGACAGCGAGGAAGGGAACTGGTCACACCATCTTTTGACGCTGGGCCTAGTATAGTGAAGTCTCTGTCACGGAATTGCCCCCCCCCCTGCTTTGCAGTAGTGGTCCAACAGTGGCCAAAACTTAAGAGTATCTAATATGGGTCTTCAAAATGTGTCTACCTGTTGCGGGCTTTTCTTTGCTTGAGTGGGCTAATATTGTATTTCGTTTCATGCAATGTTTATTCATCTGTTCTGTCTTTCACCAAGTATCGTTTTATGCTGCAACACTGGATTCGTTTTGTAATTTTGTAGATGTTTGAATATAAACGTTCATTCAATAAACTTCTCATGTATTTATCTGTCAATATTGTATTATTTCATTCCATCTCTTACTGGTTTGACAGAGTATGTATTCTTCTAACTAATACGTTTGAAGGTCAATGGTCAATATTCACATAACAGTCAGAACTGGAACATTCGAACGCCTTCACTGTATAAGTCTCGTTTTGACGACTTACAATAGTTTAATAATTATCCATCTATTCATCATGAATTATTGACAATAACATATTTCACATCAGAGGAAACTTGATACATCACAGTTCAGAGTATACAGTTTATCAGACATTGTACGTCTGTTATTTTACCGTTTTCATTATCGTCCATTATCTTTTAGCCAAATGCTTGGCATAATTATCATAGTTACTTAGTATTAATATTTCTGCTAACTGTTCCATTAGGATCACTGCCTAATATACACATCGAAACTCTGTTTATATTATCAACTCAGTTTGGCATTACTAGCCAGGCTCTAACAGCCGTTATACATTATCTCCGCGTTCGTATTTCACGAATATCGTGTATAAGAATTATTGCGTTTAAATCCTACCGCCTTACATAATTCTGGACTCACTGGTCTTTAAACACATTATTATTTCATTGGCTTTAAAAGCACTATATTGACGGTTATACATAATCCTTAGTGGTTCTACCACACAATCCGAAAACACTGTTATATGCCCGAAGGCTACACATAAGACTCTATTGTTACTAGGACTAACGCGTCGTACAACGTTTTACGCGAACCTTATTATTCTATTTAGTAGAGGTGTTGCAGGGTGCGACCATCCGAATCAAGTTAAAACCAAAGTGCTCGCAAACCATGCAACAATCCTCAACACTACCTTCGCACAAGATTACTCTTGGCAAGGTTTTAAGACAATGAATAATTATTTAACAGGAAAATTATCATCACTGATGTGATGTAATAGTGGTTTGTAAAGGAGGTCACTTGGCAGCTTTTGTGTTACTTAACTGTCAGTGACGGTTCTGCCCCTTCTGATGGTTTGGTTCTTGGTAGACTGGGTTGTTGATCACGCTCGTCACTGGCCAAGGTTGTAGGGCGCAGCACGTTCCCATGAGTGTCAGGGAGTGTCTACAAGGTTGGTCCCTCTTCTTAAAGCCCCGTCTGATGATGGTGTATAGCTTCGATGTCAAGCCACTTGTACCCTTCTCGTTCCAGAGATAGTACCCTCAACTGGTACCACCAACTAGTATGGTAAAAGAAGAGAAACGAACACCCTCTGAGTATTGAGTTTCCCGACACATACTTATGTGTTCCCATCTTCTTATTCCACCATCCCATCTATCTCAGAATTCACCCTCGAGGAGAATTAAGCTTAATCCCTCGAGAGAAAACATTCTTCACATTTAAGTTGAATAGATTTATATTTACTTTACATTCAAATGAAAAGGTTAATAGTATAGATAGAATATGTTTACATTTACATCTACGCTGGATGAAAAATGTTCACAATATAGATTGAATATGTTTCTAGTTACATCTACACTGGTTGAAAAATGTTCACAATATAGATAAAATATGTTTTCATTTCCATTTACACTGGTTGAAAAGCTTGAAAACTTTCATTATTTTTAAAGTGAATATGTTTACACAGACAT
Source organism: Oreohelix idahoensis (assembly GCA_024509875.1). Taxonomy (NCBI): domain Eukaryota; kingdom Metazoa; phylum Mollusca; class Gastropoda; order Stylommatophora; family Oreohelicidae; genus Oreohelix; species Oreohelix idahoensis. The sequence goes on from JAMPIV010007549.1 coordinate 32,321, forward strand.
TTACACTGGTTCGTAAATTTAAATATTATAATTAGAATGTACATCAATTCTTTCATCGTTTCCGCCCTGCTCCATATGGAAATTGGGACTACCTAGGCTTTTTAGTTCTCTTTAAGAAACCAGCAATAAAGCAGTCACCAGCCATTGCAGTGGTGGTCCATGAAAGCATCATTCTATATGCTGAGGTTGCCAGCCTCAAATGACTTTGACATCCACTAGCAAATTTCACAAATTAATATTCACATGTCAACATATATATATATATATATATATATATATATATATATATATATATATATATATATATATATATATATATATATATATATATATATATATATATATATATATATATATATATATATATATATATATATATATATATATATATATTAGTTCACATGTAAGTAATGAACAATATAGAATGTAAAATGTACAACTTACGCCAACCTTGGCTCACAGACTGTTTGCTCAGAGAAGTAGGTTTAGGCCCATGCAGATGCCTTTTCACACGTGTTCTTGGGGGTCGTTACTTTAACAGTAATTCCCACTTTGACTCCGTGTTCCAGATTCCTCAAATCCCGGTTTTCCTTGTTTAAAATGAGTTTTCGTGGGCTGTTTAAGCCCTCGAAATGCTCCAACAAAGTTCTGTCTGATAAAATGGAAGTCTGATTCTAACTCTAGCAGTCTGGTGGTGGTCTTGGCAAGCGATTCTCATAGTGAACTTGACTTGCAAAAAATGTCAGTTTATATTGCAAGTTTTTGTACCCCGCCTTGTTTGTCACAATTTTAGACGGCGCCTAATCAGGGATTTAGTTGTTCATCTTTTCGAATGCCCGCCAATCGTTTCAAAAGCTGCATATATTTAGGTGGGGTAATTCAAAATTATTTCCGCCTGAAATTCTGTGAGTGATGCAAAAGGTCACCTCTCCCATATATGGTATGAAAACATCCGACCCTCTCTCGGCAATGTTTACATATAACTTCTTACATCTGCCTGGACTATTTCAACATTGCCGCTCAGGTGTGTCCGGCTGATAAGTGCGTGTCTGTAAGTGCGTTTAGAAGTTGAGGTAAGATAAAATGTTGCCGTTTAGCGGCAAATACAAGATAAAAGCTTGTTATTTCATGGTTGATATTAAATAAAATGTTGATTATTGATGCAACTTTGATGTTAGACAAGAAATTGATGCTGGGTGGTTGGAATTGGATGGCAATTTAATATTAACCGATTTCTTGCTAAAAAGTATAGGGGTCAAATGCAGTGATGTCTGATGCGCATTATGGAACGAAGAATTTAAAAAAAGGTAGATTTCCAACACCCTGTGACGGAATTATTGGGTCGATCTCTTCTCCTCTTCGACAGAAGCCAGTTACATTTTTGTGAGTACTGATTACGTGAATTTTCAGTGGTCGGCACATATTCTTTCTCTGCCGTCAAGCAGACATTTGACATTTTCAAATCATCGTATTTGCCCGTTTAACCTTGTTAAGAGTAGGCGGATGATGCAACATTAATCGACAATCCTGTGATAAATATTCTCGTATACCAGAACGTCTGTATCACACGAAAAATCGCCCAGAGAATTTGTTTAATCGTAAGGCGAGTGTGGCTTTCTCGCCCAAATGGTAATGCGACGAATTGTGTTTACCTGGGAATGCCAGGCGATAAATTATCGACCTGCTGGCAAGCATTCGGCAGACTCGACATAACATAATCGCTTCCTGTACGACTCATTACGAAGATATTACTTGAGATAAAAGTAAAAAGTTGTTTGTAATCACTGATGAGAATAGTACGGAAATCTCACTTCCATATTTGGAAGACATGACTTTTGCATTAACGCACAGAAATTTCCTAGTGGAAATATTTTGAATTACCCCACCAAAACACACAGGCTTTAAAACGATTGGAGGGCATTCGAAACATAGGAAGAACAAAATTCCTGACTGCACCTTACATAAATCGTAACAAAGTACTGAGGGGGGAGCGAAGTGTAATATAACCTGACACTTTAGTCAGTTTAGAACACTGAAAATTCACCTCGCGCCAAGAAGACAACCAGACCTTGCAGAGTTAAGAATAGCAGCAGATTTCATTTACCAGACCAGACCTTGTTTGAGCATCTTGAGCCCAGGAAAACGCGGTCATTTTAACACTGAAAACCGGAATCTGCGGAAACTAACACAAAGTCAAAGTGGGACGTATTGCTAAAATAATAACACCCCAGACCACGTGTAAGAGGCATCGTCAAGATGCCTTAAACTGTGTCTCTGAGCCGGCCGTCTGTGAGCCTAAAGACTGGCGTAAATTGAACATTTTAAATTCTATATTTTGCATTATTAACATGTGAACTAATATGTATATATTGACATGTGAATACTAATATGTAAAAATTGCTAGTGGGTGTCCAAGTCATTTGAGGCTGGCGACCTCAGCATATAGAATGATGATTTCATAAACCACCACTGCCAGGACTGGTAACTGCTTTATTGCGAGTTTCTTACAGAGAACCAAAGGCAGAGGTAGTCCCAAGTTTCATATGGAGCAGGGAGTGAATGATGAACGAAATGATGTACATAATCTATATTATTAACATTTTCAACCAGTGTAGATCTAAATGTAAACATATTCAATCTATATTGTTTACATTTTCAAACATGGTAGATGTAAAGGGAAACATATTCAATTTATATTTTTAACCTTTTCAACCATTGTAAAGGTAAATATAAATCTATTCAACCTAAATGTAATGAATGTTTTTCCGTTCAATGGGATTAATATTAATTCTCAGCGAGGGTAAACGTTCTGAGGCAGAAGGGATGGTGAAATGAAAAGAGGGGGGTACATGAATGTGTGTCAGGAAAACACAATACTCAAGAGGGTATTAGTTCTCTTCTTTTATGAAATTAGTCGGTGGTACCAACTGAGGGTACTATCTCTGGAACAAGTGAGGGTATAAGTGGCCTGAAATCGACGCTAGACACCATCATCGGACGGGTCTTAGAGACGCGGGACCAGCTTGGTAGTTACTCCCTGACACTTCTTGGAACGTGCTGCAACTTGACCACTGACGAGTGTGATCCATTCATCCATCTACAACGAACCAAACATCAGCTGGGGCAGAACAAACAAACTCATTGGCAGCCAAGTAGAAACATAAAAGCTGCCAAGTGAACTATCCAATTTTCTTAACGCCATAACATCACCCAGTGGTGATAACTTTTTCTATAAGTAATTATTCATTTTTATAACTGTTAAAACGTAATTGATTATTAAATTTTTTACTTCTATAAAGACAAATCTAAAGTTCATTTAATCATTCTGAATGTATTACAACCGTATGTCTCAGACCATTTCTTAAATACACTTAAACAGAGCTATACAATAATAATAAGAGGAAATTCGCTGAATTAACTCAGCTGGGGGCTTGAACGAGCTAACGAATTATAAGAAAACCCTATCCTTCACAAAAGTTGACGGCAGATACTAGAGTTAACATTTGCTCAGCCTCATGCAGCATTATTCTCGCTTTCTGAATATCTTGTGAATACTGTCTTGAGGTAGAAGCATCATTATCCTTCTACCTACAACTCTGCCAAGAGTAATCTTGTGCGAAGGTAGACACCTTTGAAGACCCACATTAGTTACTCTTGAGTTTTGGCCACTGTTGAACCACTACTGCAGAGCTAAGGGGAGGCAACCCGTGACACACCCTCCATGTTTTTCCCGCCGATTTTCAGTTCTTTCAGTCTGTTCTTGATGATTTCCCAGGCCTTCACCGTAACCTCTAATCTTGCGGGTCTTATGACAGTGTCTGACCTCAACCTCTGACCCTGCGGGTGTCAGATCGCATTCTCTGACCCTGAGGATCGAACAAAAGTGTCTAAAGAGTTACTCTTAGTTTGGACTACTTCACTTTATCTCTACTTGCGTTCACATACCGGTTATTGTTTGGTTTTGCCCCATGACGTTATGATATGCAACTTTCGCTTGTCAGCAAACTCTTAGGATTCTACTGTACAATCGCTTTAGGATATTTAGGGACATCTCAAACTGTGTACTAGACATGCCATTATAGGTGTCTCTGAAGTCAATTATATTAATTAGATACACTTTAATTTATCATTCCAATACCTAACGCAGCTTCTTTCATTTTACAGAGCATCAATGCTAGAGGGGCGAGGAGTTGACCAGGGTTTTAAAGAGATATGTGAAACAAGGAATCCATGCTCGAAAGACTGCCTTTGTGTTAGTGGGAACGATGGACCAGGCTGTGAATGTAGCTATCAACAGGAGTGCATTAAAGGTAGGAGAGTGTGGTAGAAAGAGAGGTCAGTTTAGATACATTAGAGGACAACGGTATTGTGTTCCGTGACAGTAGTATCTCTTCAAGTAGTGTCTCATGACAGTAGTATCTCTTCAAGTAGTGTCTCATGACAGTAGTATCTCTTCACGTAGCGTCTCATGACAGTAGTATCTCATGATAGTAATATCTCATGATAGTAGTGTGTCATGACAGAAGTGTCTCATGACAGTAGTATCTCATGACAGTAGTATCTCATGATAGTAGTTGTCACACAGTGGCTTAACAAGAGTCTGTCTAAATAAAGAGACAAGACTCTTAGTCTGAGATAGATCTGAGAAATAGATTAAGTAGAGATTTTCAAGTGACTGTGGAGGATGAGACTTATATATTCAAGGGTGAGAACCTAGATTGACTCTCCCTCGCCACTTGTGACTTGTTTTTATAGCTACTGTCTCACCACCTCTTGCTCCGGTGGAGATAAGGTAACATAAACTAATCTACCACAGACACAACTGCACAACTAAGAATTATAGGTACAGTGTAGAGAAAGACAAACTGATCCAGTGCATATTTTAAAATTTATTAAACATTTAACAAAAATAAATTCCACATCAACAAAAGAACAAATCGTGCAAAGTTCGCACAAGCTAACAAAATTAATTAATGCCAAAATCTATCAAAATTGTGCACACCCGCTTTCACACCTACAGGTAAAAAAAAAGACAAAGATGGTTAAAGCAAAACAAATTGGGGAGGGGGGGTTCTATCTGTAAGAAACTCTACCCACTGAAACACTGTTAAATTAAACTAAGAAAAACCGTGGTGACTACACTCCATCACTTTTTCCTCTGTCCCGGTTGACCGGACTGAGAAGAAATTATAACCAAACAAAACTAACTAACAGGTCTCAAGACGCTCCAGGCGGTCCTATCCTACTAAATTCACCACCACTAAATTCAGCACACTAAAGTCTACCCTATAAAGTCTGCACAGAGCCCTCTGCATCTACTCAGAGGCTCACCTCCCAGGTGAATAAAAAAAAACAAAAAAACTAACGTTCCTGGAAAAACCCTCTAACACCACTCTCGCTCTCCTCCTTCTGGTCGCTATCGTCTGCTGCTTATTAAGTTCAGGTGCGTTACTCTTCGTCAGGTACCTCCTCCCGTTAGTAATTGAGAGGCATGATCTTGACGAATCTATAGCTAAGTGTCTCGGCTGAAAAAATCGAGCCGATATCGATGGCACTCACTTGGATGCACAAACTAGTAGATAATTGAAATATTGACGAAGACAGATGGACTAACCAAAGGTTAGGCCAAGATTTGAAATTGAGTTCAATTTTGAATAAAACGACGCTTAGAGTCAAATAGACTAACTGAGGGTTTTGGCTTGAACCATTAAAATTTTATGCTTTATTGTGGCAGTATGTCCAACTTAACAATACAAAGCAAAAGTACATCATTATTGCCTGTGAAAATTATGTGGGGAAAAGTTTGTAGAGGGAAGTCGACATCAAACTTTGGCCGTAGGAAATCAAGCGCTCCAAACTTACCCATGGGAGAAAGGTAAAATTAAAATTCATTGTTGTACAGTATTCTAAGACCGAGGAACCACTGGCCGTGTCCGTTCTTCAGCAAGTCACCGTGATGGTACATTTCCATTATTAACTTAAAATGTTTTATTTGTCAATGAAATGTCAAAACTATAGTTGTGGAGACTCCCTGTAACAAACCAGATATTCGATAACTATTTTGATTGGTTCATCCGATCTGGAAGTTAAATAAAATAGCTAGGGGCGCAAGTGAGCCCAGGTCAACCTAGATGTTACTGCATATTGCGTAGTATAGACTGTGTGTCCTCCTGGTTACCCCAGTTTGGCTATCAAGTACCGTGATGTCTCTTGCTTCCCTTTCCTAAGGGAAAGCAAAGTCCGCTGTGATCGTAGGGGACCTACGAAGCCGTGAATTGCCAGACTTCAGAATATTTCCACTATACGGGCAGACTGAATAATATGTCTGTAACTCTTCACGGCCACAAAATTCCAAGACTGAGAAACGACCCACAGTCCCGGGCTTATATATAGTACCAATTTTCTGATGCAAGATAGACGCGATGAGTCATAGATCTAGAATTATCTCTCACAAACTGCATCTACCCCACTTTGACGTAATCTCATGGCCGTTAACTAAATTAAAATCGAAAACAATCCTAAGAGCTCCCCTTTAAACATCATAACATTATCTTAACATCTGACGAACCGTTACCTAACGTAACACTACAAATCTACGAGCGACGAAGAGTTATTTCCTCCGCTGGAACATGGGGATCAAAGAATAAATTCCTCACGAAGCCCGCTGCCCGCTGAAAAATGTATGCAACGTTACGTAAATTATCTGACCGTATATCAACAAGAATGACTCACTAGCCCACGCTCCCACACGGGTAGGGGTTTACACCCATGCATGAAAAGAGAAGGGTTGGTGGGGTGTTCCTACTATTATTAGAACCATTACAAGAAATGAAAAGATCCAAAAATCAGAAAACCTGATAAGAATAGAAAACAACCATATACTAATAAAAAGAACGGGCGGGTTGAAAATAAAAATGACAGTCCATTCGCCACAGTAGTATCTCATGACAGTAGTATCTCATGATAGTAGTATCTCATGGCAGTAGTATCTCATGACAGTAGTATCTCATGACAGTAGAATCTCATGACAGTAGTATCTCATGACAGTAGTATCTCATGATAGTAGTATCTTATGACAGTTGTATCTCGTGACAGTAGTATTTCATGACAGTAGTATCTCATGACAGTAGTGTCTCATGACAGTAGTATCTCATGACAGTAGTGTCTCTTGACAGTAGTATCTCATGACAATAGTATGTTATGACAGTAATATCTCATAATAGTACTTTATCATGACTGTAATGTCTTTTGAAAGTAGCGTCACTTGACAGTAATCTCAGAATTGCAGGAACTCACAGACATACAGACAGAGAAAGAAAGTGAATAAAGACATTGGAGACTCAGGGATCCTAACAAATACGATACGGCATTTATTTTTCCTTCAAAATACATTGTGTAATGAAACTGATAATGCAGTAGAAGAAATACACGGCAGACAAGTACTTATCAACATAGCCACATTTGTTGACGTAATTGTACCAGAGGTTGAAAACTGGTGCGGCCAAAGTCTATGTCCAAACCTGTTAATAAAGTATGAATATTTGTCCAGTTTTCTCATCTGTAATAATTAGCCTTCCTGAAAGATACTACAGCCATACCTCGCTCTTTCGACAGGTTAGGGACTAGAGCACTGACGAAAGTCGAAAATCGATGAAAGTCGAAGCATAGCCTTTATTTGGCTTGCAAATGCATTAGGGTTGCCAAAAAACGTAAATAACTAACTATATAACACTTGCGAATGCGCGCAACACCTAAATAAACATAAGAATAAAGAAAATACAGTAATATATTTTTAAAAATACGTAAATAACATCTTACCTTAAAATCATTCTTGAGTAAGTAGACAATGAATATATACAGTATGTACAGTTCAGAAAGCTGGTGGTTTGGGGGATTTTAGACTTAGAAAATCAGATGGAGAAAATTGAGGAGGCTCATTTTCAGAACTGGAGGAACTCAGTCTAATTCTTTTAGGAGAAGGGGACTAACGGGGGCTGGAGCTGATGTTGATGGCTCGGAATCTGAAGGGTTAGAGGGAGGGGTGACTGAAGTTGGTTGTGGTGGTTGCGTCTTGAAAAAGGAGATCAAGGACGTTTGCCTCATTGATGTCTTCTCCCTTCTACATAGTATAGTATGAATAGTTTGGTTATTTTAATCACAAAAATAAGTGGTATTAATATGTTTAATCACAAATATAAGAGAATCAATGCGGACAATTTCAAAAAACAGTGCACACCGAACGAATTCTATTCAAAGACTGAATGACGAAGGAAACGAGCTCGTGCGCGGTGGTGACGGACGAAAGAGCGGAGCAAGCGACGAAATTTGGACACGTGGGTATAATTGAAAACCGACGAAAGAGCGAAGCGACGAAATTCGAAGCGACGAAAGTCGAGGTATGGCTGTACTTTAAATTCCTAAAAATAAGGTTGTCTATGGTAGCTAAAATAACCTTTTCTCCACACACAATAAATAAGTTAACGATAAGTGCTCCTTGGTAAAGTACCCTTGCTTGTAAAAAGCAGCTAACTTCGTGGATACTGCCTTAAACCATTGTAGCATTATAGAGGCACCATCTTTTAATGCAGTAGTCTGTGGCATGAAGAAGCACCAAAGCCACCCTGATAAAATGGTTGTCATGCACATCATAAGTGGCTCAATCCTTCTGGTAAATTTAATTTCATTCCTAATCCACATTGGTGAGAAAATAAATTGTGTGGCTTTACTGTACGGAAATTCCTCGTATTTTTAAAAAAAAATCATGGATGTGTTTTCAATGTATAAGGTAAAGGTTGTCCCATTGCCAATAATGTCGTAGGGGATGGAAGTGTTAGAGACTTCACTATACAAGGTCCAGCTTCGAGAGGTGGGAGTGAAGTGTTAGAGACTTCACTATACAAGGTCCAGCTTCGAGAGGTGGGGTTGAACAGATCTTTTCCTCTCTGCTATTGCCTTCTCCAACTCAATAACAGTCAGGTGCTCAGTTACAGCTGGATAGACTGGAGCCTGACGCCACCGTGTTTCATACCCGGTACGTTCTGTCAATCTGACGCTTATGCTATCATATACGCACGCACACACACAAATACACGCACACTTATTTGCCAAAAATTTACAGGTGGCGTTCTTTAAAAGCGAGCGTTATTTTCCTCAATTAGCTCTCAGCGCGCTGAATAAAAAAGTATGTGTTTATGATGTACAATTTGTGTACAGTGTACACTCTGCCATGTATAATAGCCTTCTTCTGTACACAGGTATTGCTACACTGACATTATCGCTATTCCTGAAGTTATGTAGTTGTCTTATGTTTAGAGAACTGTCGGCAGTCCGTCCACACATTCTGTACCCGTTTTACAAACGTTTACCTTACAACGGTGTTTCTCAAACTGACAATAATCGTGTACCCCTTGTGAAAGTTTAACTTTGGCGTCGTACTCCTCTCTGGCGAAAATAATTTGGGGAGTGGTTTTAATAGCATTATTTTATCTACACTTGCTCATATATTTTATATATATTTTATGTGTGTGTGTGTTTAAAAAATATTTTAAAAGTAATAATGTAAATCAATAAAAATTATAAAAGGGCAACGAATGTAAGTGGTGGAATCTTAAAAAATAAATAAATAAATAAATAAAACAACCAAATATGTTTTTTTCTTTTTTTTTTAAATTTTTTTTTAATTTGCTACCTTTCTGTCTAGCGGCCCTTTAGCCAATAACCATGTGCATGGAACTGTCGGTTATATTGGAATGCTTTCTTATATTGTTATATATTTCCTGATTGTGCATACTTTTTATACTGTTCTGTATTAATTCTTAATGAGGGTGCTTTGCTACTAATATTGGTGTTATTGTATGAAAATTTGGAGTTAACGTGAAGATATGTTGTATGTGATAAATTGTTTTGAGGGGTCGGAGTGGCTAATAGGTACGGAAAATTTTTTTGTCAGAACCAGTGGTCCTAATGATGTCACACTCCTCCCACAGTGAGGTCGGATGCCTAGCCTTCTCGGATAAGGGCAAAAAAATAGGAGGTCCCGTGAGCAAGTTGCGTACGTTAAAAATCCCACGGCAGTTGGAAATCGTAAAGAGTAGGCGTATCAGGCCGCAGCTCTGGCAAAATTAAAAAATTAGAAACCTACCCACAACAAAAATATTTATAGAATGTGTGATTCCTATATACACACATTGGGATTCTCGCCGGTGCTACGGAGTTCGTGCACTGTGCTGAGATCCTCCTTGTGTGATCTAAGGTAGGAGATTGGAGCACTGATGGCGTAGTCCGTGTGCAATGAAGATAGTCCTTAAAAACCAAATCAAATCAAATTAAATTGTTTTGATAATATATTTGTAGTACTTGTGGGGATGTTGGGTCAATCAACATTTTCTACATTCATTTCTAATTTGAATTTTTTTTTTTTTGCGACAGCTTTTTATTTTGTTGTTGTCTCTGTTGGTCATATTTTTGCTTGCATTCGAGCAAGAAGTGTTTAATCGCGTTCAGTTCTTTGGGACCCAAAGATGCAGCAATAGAGAATGCAGTCAGCGACCCATAGCTTGACTGCTTGCATCAGGGTCAGCGAACCAGAGCTGACCAAGACCCTACTCCACCTCCACGTGCTGGTCCTGGAAACAGGCTGCATCACTGCAGTCTGGCTGAGAGAGTAGGGATCGCAGAGGGAAGGCAAACCCGGTCCCAAAAAATGCCGTGCTGAAGTCGGATGTGTCGACCGAAAGGTGCAGATATCACAGCTCCGGCGTAAACAGACACAACGCAACCAATGTCCTTTTCAGGACGAACGAGGAAGAAGAACGAGGAAGAAGAACGAGGAAGAAGAACGAGGAAGAAGAACGAGGAAGAAGAACGAGGAAGAAGAACGAGGAAGAAGAACGAGGAAGAAGAACGAGGAAGAAGAACGAGGAAGAAGAACGAGGAAGAAGAACGAGGAAGAAGAACGAGGAAGAAGAACGAGGAAGAAGAACGAGGAAGAAGAAAGAGGAAGAAGAACGAGGAAGAAGAACGAGGAAGAAGAACGAGGAAGAAGAACGAGGAAGAAGAACGAGGAAGAAGAACGAGGAAGAAGAACGAGGAAGAAGAAAGAGGAAGAAGAACGAGGAAGAAGAACGAGGAAGAAGAACGAGGAAGAAGAACGAGGAAGAAGAACGAGGAAGAAGAACGAGGAAGAAGAACGAGAAGACGAGAAGAAAGAGGAAGAAGAACGAGGAAGAAGAACGAGGAAGAAGAGGAAACGAAGGAAGAAGAACGAGGAAGAAGAACGAGGAAGAAGAACGAGGAAGAAGAAAGAGGAAGAAGAACGAGGAAGAAGAAGGAGAGAGAAGAAGAAGAACGAGGAAGAAGAACGAGGAAGAAGAACGAGGAAGAAGAACGAGGAAGAAGAACGAGGAAGAAGAACGAGGAAGAAGAAAGAGGAAGAAGAACGAGGAAGAAGAACGAGGAAGAAGAACGAGGAAGAAGAACGAGGAAGAAGAACGAGGAAGAAGAACGAGGAAGAAGAACGAGGAAGAAGAACGAGGAAGAAGAACGAGGAAGAAGAACGAGGAAGAAGAAGTTCACTTCTTTACATTCTTCACAGGTCGGTTCCATAGCAGAAATTGCCGTATAAACTAGGTCCAGCATCGAGATGTGGGGCGACCAGTATCCTTCTTCGTTGTTTTTTCCTTCCTCAACTCAAGAACTAATGCAGGTACCCATTTACAGCTGGGTAGACTGCTATTATAAAGTAACCGGTTCCTAATTTGAACCGGAGCAGTTTTTTTTTTTACTTGCATTTTCAGTTCATCTTGTACTTGCCAATTTTTGTTTCCTGGTGTTTCTTTGTTAGTAATTGATATGTAAAAAAAAAAAAATTTCTGCCATGTAACTTATTCGCGTACTCTCGGGGGTATTCGTACCACACTTCGGGAAACACTGCCGTTCAACTTACTGCATTTTTCGTTTTATACAAAAAGAGCTCGGTGCTCTTTGTGCTGAAGATTCCCGAGTAACAATCAGATTCTGTGGTTTGTTGGAGAATAAATATGTGTTATGTGTGTGTATGGAATGTGTATGTGGTGTGTGCGTATGGACTGTGACTGTGTATGTGGTGTGTGTGTATGAACTTTGTAGGGTGATGTACGAGGCGTGTTCAAATGAAACCCGACCGTGCTGCGCCAAGTGGACATTCGTAGGAGGAGCATGATGACATCACATCTGACGTAATAAGCACATACGAATGTACAAGTGTGTAAGTGTTCATTCTCCTAGTATTCATTGGTTGTGCTGCAGACCGTTAAAATAATGGCCGGTGTGATAAGGAATCCGTCCAAGGTCGATCATCGAGCGGTGATTCAGTTCCTAACAGCCGAAGGATGTCGACCAGTCGACATTCATCGCCGAATGAAAGCAGTGTATGGTGACAAAAGTGTGTCTAAGACTACGTCAGTTAACGAAAGATCTTCCGCGGCCGGGTCAGGTGCATATTGTTGCGACAGAAGAAGCCATCGCCGAGATTAATGCAGCAATACGGGTGGACCGTCGTCAGAGCTTACGTTCGCTAGCAGAGGAATTCGCTGTGTCTCTTGGGACAGTTCAAATGGTGGTTAGGAAGAAACTGAAGTATCGAAAGGTGTGTTCACAATGGGTCCCACGGATGCTGACCGATCACCATAAGGAAGAACTCAAGGGGTGGAGTTTGAACCACCTGCTGCGTTACGAAGAGGAGGGTGATGCATTTCTGTTGCGCATAGTGGCAGGCGATGAGTCGTGGTGCCACCACTTTGAGCCGTGCAGCAAATCAGCGAGCTTGCAATGGAAACATCCCGGATCACCAAAACCCAAAAAATTCAAGTCACAGATTTCCGCCGGTAAGGTTATGCTGACCGCATTTTTGACCATGAAGGGATCCTATTGGAAGACTTTAAAGAGCCTGGCGTGAACATCAATGCCATCCGCTACAAAGACACACTAGACAACCTGCATACAGCCATCAAGATTAAACGACCCGGCATGCTTTCGCGTGGTGTGATTCTGTTGCACGACAATGCTCGTCCACATGTTGCGAACATTGTGCAGGAAGCGTTAGCAAGGACAAGGTGGGAAGTTCTGCCACACCCAGCCTACAGCCCTGATCTGTCACCATGTGACTTTCATTTGTTCTGACCCTTAAAAAAATCTCTAAAGGGACAACTATTCGACTCCGATGCAGACGTCACTGCCTCGGAGACCAAATGGTTCAATAAGCAAACAAAGTCATATTTCTCGGACGGCATCCGCCGTCTACCCAAGCAGTGGGATGCGTGTCTGAATGCCTATAGTGGCTATTTCTAAAGAACCCCAGTGGGTACTTGCTTCATAACAATTGCTGTATTTAATTCTACTACTCCTGCTGATGTAACTTACATATATTTGTTATAAAGCCACTGGGACGGGTTTCATTTGAACACACCTCGTATGTATGGACTATGTATGTGTTGTGTGTATGGACTGTGTATGTGGTGTGTGTATGGACTGCGTAAGTTCCTTTTTCTGGAGAAGCAATAGCTCTAACCACTCTGCAACTTGAACGCTCTTGTTTTTAAATATCTCTCCATAATTTCAAATCTAGGATTTAATCCCGAACACTACAGTTGTAAATACGTAGTTTGTTTAATCAGATACATATTCGTGCTTCTTCTCCGATATAAATATGTAGTACCATATGTCGTACGGAAGGTTAATTGTTCTAACTGGCCCGTCTGAGTAGAGTGGATGTCGACAGATATGCGAGAAGGTATAGAAAATAGATTTTTCACAGGTGGTAGATTGAGGGAAAGATATGTCTCTGGAGTGATTAGGTTGTCTCCTCCAGCCTATCCGTACGACTGTACTTTGTTGCAAGACAGCTTTCTTCTCCCTATCAAGAATAGATAAGTTTCTCTACACACCCACACACAGCTATGTGACAACAAGACACACAAACGTGAAAAAAAAACTATGGATAAATGGATATGGGTCTGACCAACACACAAAGTTAAGTTTCTTTGTAGTTTATTATCATTAAAACTCGACAACATCAAAATATCTAAAGGAACAGATCAAAAAGTCATTTACATGCATATGAAATAAAGCAGAAAAAGTGCACCCTCCCCAAATGGAGAAAAGAACCCTAAAATTATTAACCCCAAAGGTTGAAGGTTAGCACTCTGTTACAGAATGAACAGTATTGGTACTCTATGAGACCCAATAAAATGAACAAACTTTTAGACAAATCATATATATGGATAGTTTTCACGCAAAACAAGAAAAATTACTCGCACACTCTTTCATGCAGTGGCCACTCTCACACTCTTACATAATTGCCTGGTATGGTAGGTCTGTAATATCCCTTGGTAATATAATTAGTCCATGAATATATTATCTATTTTCACTTAATATTCTGTCACTCCAGTTGTTGCAGATCCAAATTGGCCCCAGTCCATCACCAGAAATTAGCTAGTGAGGTGAACGCCTAATATGGTTCTTCTCATGGATATGAGTTACTACAAATAGTTAAAACTGTGAGAGTTCTTGAGGTTCACTCTTTAACTGAAAAATACTTCCAGTATTGGGAAACATCTGGTTGCTAAAAAATAATATTCATATGATGATGACGGTTTTTCTATCGGCCAACTCTGTGTTAAAAGCGCCGATTCTGCGCAGCGTTGGAATTTAGAGAGGTATACTTCCCTTGAATTACGACTGTCAGGAGTCGGGATAAACCACTTGTGGCTGCTAAAATATAAATCTGGGTTTGGTAAGTCCAGTATTACAAATTTATTGTCCTCCAATACTCTCTGGCGAGTGCCCGTTCACAAATGAAAGAAAAGGAGAAAAATAACAACTCGGAAGAAGACCGCTGGACGCCCTTGTGATCAGGTCTGCGAAGAATACAAGAAAACATTTATATATAAAAAATATGATAATCCTATATCTACACACAGACGGGGACAAGACGATCTCTTCTCCCCTCCGTCAGTCCTGATTAAATTTAAAAGGCACACGGTGTTTCCGTACGCCTACATGCTAGAAGACGCCGCTGGCGCTGAGTTCGGTCGGACTGAATTATTTTAATTCGCCCGCCCCTGCTCGCGCCGGCGTTCAGCGTACAATGTTAATTATTATTTAATCTCTCCATACGCGCTATCTAAACAATGATCGCCTGTCATTAAATATTCAATTTTCGGCGTCTGTTAGTTCGTCGTATGGTATTAAAAATAATAGACACTATAATGACAAATATACACAATGAAATATAACGATGTATTCTATCCTTCTCTATCAGTCGCTTTATTGCCTATACGTCCAGTCAGCTAAACCGTCAGGTTTATCTCTCTCCTGTAGACTACGTGTCGCGTCTGCCTATCTTGTTAACATAGTTACAATCTACGGTATGCGGGTGGCGTGATTTAACATTTTAATAGAATATCTGGTATGAAATCGCTACGCATTACTTTATTTCACTCGTTTTACTAGCGAGAAAAATCTAAGTGAAGAATAAATGTTAAAAGCTATCACTTCTTAAAACATTAGCACTATTATCCTTTTACCAGAAAATTCAGAAATGAAATCTCCACGAAACACTAATAACAAAATCCAAACAAGGAAATAGTTTACGGCGGCGCGCTAGAATACTTCCAAATTCTGACTGACAACTGACAATGGGGTTAAGAAAATGACAGTATATATATCATTGAATTTCTCTGATCTCTAATGTTGTTAATTCCGCGTCCCGGTGAGACCCAACATTCAGAAGCTAGGCGTATCAAGATAAAAGACTTACGGTCTGTCGATCGAGGTTTCTCGTCGGGAGTTTTCGACCGGCATCAAAAGACTTTCTGTTCGACTAGCGGGTTTTCTCTTTAAGAATGCCCGCTTCTGAAGATCAAAGTGCCCAGGGGTTTCTAACTTCCCCTGAGTATGAAACTTCAAAAGGGTGAGTGTTTTTGTCTCTCTCACGTGCTTGCCTGTCTGAGAACTATTATAATTGACAGATTCTCGTGTGAGGGGACGAGGTAAACACAGCCTGATTTGCTTCCCTGTTATGACTGACAGGTCACGCAGTTTGTAAACATTTTGTTAGCTCGTGTTAAAAGAAAAGAAGGCGGGACAAAATGGTACGTTGCAGAAATAGACAGTTGGTATATATGCCTGTTTAGCTAGCAAATCAGAGGGCAGCTATTAGGTTGCAATAAGCTGTCAGATTATACTGTAGACTCTTTTTCCATTACACGTCACACCATACCAGAAACAGCCGTAGGGAACTGAAGTGTTAGAGACTTCACCATACTAATTCCAGCTTTTAAAATGAGGTGGGTTGACTCGTTTTCTTCCTTGCTTCTTTGTCTTCCCTAACTCTCAAGCTGTGTCAGGTACCCATCTACTTCTGGGTTTTCAAACTGGAACATGATAATTGGGCCGCAAGAGGAAGACGTTATAACCGATTAGCCAATCATACGCTGTTATCCAATATACACTACAATTTGTTTAGGTCGAGTATCTGGCTTGAATCCCTGATAAACGCCATATAGCTTCAGCGAGTCTGTGAGGGGACAACGAAAGAATGGGATTAACATATCGTAAGAGTTAGTTACTCTGAATTAGTGCATATAGCTCGTAAACTCATGAAAAAGGCATTACCGCAGAAACCACGGCAAGAAAAGACGTATTGATTTCATGCAGGTGTTCAAGTTACTATAGACTTCCGTGTAGTTCCAGTGGGTCTATGAGAAGACAAAGAAAGAATAAGAATAATGCTCCCGCAGGCATGTCGTATGAGGCGACTAATATGAGGCTGTGCAACCTCATCATGTAAAACTAATAGTCACAGAAACTACTGCTGCAAAAGCACATAAATGCTTAGATATAGGATTCTTGCAAGAGGACAAGCTGCAGTTGTGGCTCCATGCTCTATAAAAAGTGAAAAGAAAAAGAAGTTCACTCTTTCTTTCTTCCTTCCTTTCTTTCCTTATTTTTTTTTTATTTCTTTATACGAGTGTCTACCATTTACCTTTCGTTATTTGTTTGTATTACTATGTTAGCGTGCCGTGTGGGACATTGGTATCTTTATGTTTCTGACATCTGACTAAAATTACCAAGGTCTGAAGCCGGCAGTCTGTTCATACTTGTGGAAGAAGTGAGTCAGTTTGTAGAATTTGAAATGTTGACATTTCTGGAAGCTATCTTCATAAAATTTCTAAACTAAACTGGAGAGAGAGAGAGAGAGAGAGAGAGAGAGAGAGAGAGAGAGAGAGAGAGAGAGAGAGAGAGAGAGAGAGAGAGAGAGAGAGAGAGAGAGAGAGAGAGAGAGAACAAATGACCGACAGCTATTCTGCATATACGAGTAAGTCATCCTCCAAAACATGGCGGGAAAGAATTATGATGTGCTTTTTCTGCTGCATGGAGCCGCGGTAGCATAGTGGTTAGTGCACTGGCTTCCTAGCGCAGTGGTCTATGGTACGATCCCCCAGATGAGGTGGGATTTTTTTAGGCCACAAACGGCTCCAGGGTCGACCCAGCCCCAAATGGGTACCAGAACAACTCTGGGAAGGTTAAGGCGGCCGGCATGATGCTGACCACATCACCCCTAGTGTGCCGACGGTCAAGAAAATATGAGCCTAACACCATATTCCCAATATGCCTCAATGGGCGTGTAACGGGATCCTTTACCTTTACCTTTTTTTCTGCTGCATGTCTCCATGACGTCACTAATTCTCCCGTAGTTATTTATCTGGATGCTGTGGTTATGAAGCTAAGGATCAACACGTCAAAAATGGCTTGGGCAGAAGTGAAAAAGCCAATGGACTGAGATTTAACTAATTAATAAACAGTGGCTTTAGCACAACATGTTTTGTAAATGTATGGATATTAAAAAAAAAAATCTTGCTTTGGTGTGTATTAAAATAAAAACAAAACCAAAAATTCAAAATAAACTTTCTTTCACTCCGTCTCCGAATCATTATTTAAGGGAGTATCGACTTCAGCGACTAACTTGGCCGAGTTACTGCAAATGTTACGGAACTCCATTCATTTTCTATATCTAAATAAGATACTTATTCGTAATCATCCGTAATACAAATAAGGAAAATTCAATAAAGTATGTCCAAAAATCAAACATCCGCCTTTATTAAGGATGGGAACAAATTGAGCATAGGCCTTCAACAAACACAAACCAAGTCCTCCTGTCACGTGCTATCAGCTGATGTTCTTACCACGTCTTCCTCATCATTTTCACTTCTGTCTCCAGTTATCTTCTCCATGTGTTATTTGGTCTCTGCCTCTCACTTTAAATCTAATCTTTTTGTTTTCTTTTGCTTTTTTATACGGCACTTTTTCAGTATATTTCCTAAATGGGAGGCTCTTCACTGTTTAGCGTTCAACTGACATGATTGCCAAACTGTTTGATTGGACATTCTGCATCGTTGATCGTAGAGGCTTACAGATACCGCATTGGTCAGGAAGATTCGAACTGCTATAAATAAATTTGGGAATGTTGTTGATCGGTTATCATAAGCAAAAAAATTGTAAGCTAACTATTTATGTCAACTGAATTTACTTGAAACTTTTTCGTTTTGCTGCACCAGTTTCGCATCTGTGCTTAGTCTTGCGTGGGGCCCTTCTAGGCGCAAAGCCCGATTAGGAGGAATGGGTCTTAAGCCGGCCTTGCGCTTCTCCGTGTGTATTGTTGTCTTCCTCTACCACTCTTACCCTGGGGGCTCCAGACAAAAATCTGCTTGGCAATGTCATCACAGGTTTCCTCAATATGTGTCTTATCCATCGCAAGCGTCTTCTTCCTGCTGTGACTGAGGGGCAACAGGCGATGTATATTATAGGAGGTGTCAGTGTCAGAATTTCAGTGGCTAGGCTCGGCGGCTTCGCGATGGTGTCTCAGTGTGTGCGACGGAACGAACGGAATAATTTGTCTTCTCTTTGTTACTTTCACAATTGCCTCCACGGCTGGCGGAGTTGTGGATTAAAGTTGCTACCATAAGTGAAATGGGTTCATTTTCGATACAAGACAACAGGAGGCTGAGACGCTTGGGAGTCATGACCCAAGTGGGCCCGCCCCCCTTAGAGTGTAAAGGAGTATACTGGGCCGAAACACTTGTCTGATGGGGGGGGACTTCTTCTGATGATCAGATTGCCTCCTGTTGTATCGCTCTGTAAAGAGTTTCCTATCATTGTTAAAGTTGTTGTTTGATTGGCTTAAAATTGCTGCAGAATGTTGCGTTGTGGGGTACAGGGTTACAGTTTTTTGCTGTCCTGTTGGACCCTGGTAATAACACAAGAGTGAAGCGGTTTACAAGCTCTGATGAAGTTAAATATGTGATATTTAAGGCAATGAAGCAGTTATGATAACTCGATCCGTCAGAGAAAAACAGTAATACTGTAATAACAAAAACCAAGAACCCAGTGGCGTATTCTCTATGTGTGCTGTGCGTGCTGCGCACACCTATGCCCGAAGGAAAATAAAAATTTAATTTATTATTCTATAAAATATTTCTCTTCTAATGTTCTTCTTTCGGACCGCACGCACCAGGATAACGGATTTTCCCGCATAGAATCTACGAGTATAATCTAGTTTCAGTTTCCCCAGACATGGGCAATGACTACAACCCATAAAAGCCAGATCCAAACCTCAGAAATGAGGTATCTGAGGAAGGTGGTTGAAGTAACAAGAAGAGACATGGTACGCAACCAGACGATACGTCAAGGCCTAAAATGCCACCCCCTACAGACCCAAGTAGAACAGTCCCAACTAAGATGGTTTGGCCATGTCTGCAGAATGGGAGAAGATCGGCTACCACGACAAGCATGGGAAACAAAGAGCCAAGGATCCAGACCCCGAGGACGACCCAGAGTCCGCTGGGAGGACAAAATTAGACAATCTTTGAAGGACCGAGGACTAGAATGGAACCAGGCCAGGAGGAAGACAGCCGATAGAATAGTCTGGCGCTCTCTCTTCCAAACCTCTACACCTCACGGTAGAAGGGGAACGACTAAGTAAGTAAGTAAGTTTCCCCAGACGCTATTTATAGTGCAGTTTTTACTGGTTGGTAGCAATCGCCCGAAGTTTCTCGGGTAATTCCGTCACGATGCGTGCGGCTCGTTTCGGATTCACGTCTGAACACTGGTTTGATTGGAGCGGGGTCAAAGGCCAGATACGTCAATACAATACGAACATGCGTGCGGTGGGCCTAGCAGCTCTCGGGTTGTAAAAATCGGTTGTGTCCGTCCAGTGTTTTTTGTGATTAATTTTTGTTAGTTGCCGGGAATGCAGATTATTACAGTGACAGTGAGTTTCAAGTTAAGTTAATTAGTATTTCGGAGATAATTGACATATACCCCTAATAACTATCGTTGCGTAATTGAATATAGTTGGCTTTTAAATTAAGAGGGGAAGAAGTTAAATAGTAGGCGTACATATTCATTTTAAGTAGCAGCACGCCTAGCTCGCATTACCAGGATACGCCACTGCAAGAACCATCATTACTTCAACACGTCCAGAAAAGAAATGGTTACATTTCTTTATTGAAAACATTCATGATTTGTTTGCTTTTTTTTCTTTTTTATTTGACATGTTAACAAATTAAAAACACATAATATGTAAGAAAACACAAAATCGTTTAATCGACTGCTTGCAGTTCCCTCGTTTACAATTTTCTTCAAAATATGCCAAGGTACGTTTACAAAGAGGTGACTGAAGGCCTCTGCTGCAAAGGTAGCTGAAAGTTAAACAAGACAGTGTATGCATAAGTATATGGGGGCATCAGAATATGTATGATAAAAATTCATGTATAAAAACATGTCATTGCATCGGTTAGAGCAATAACTTAAAATAAATCCACCTTTGCATGTGGAGCAGATGTTTGGCAAACACACATAGCAGTAAAGATATTTAACGCTTTTTTTTTTTCCAGCAGGAGTCTCCTGGATTAGT
Organism: Oreohelix idahoensis; assembly: GCA_024509875.1. Lineage (NCBI taxonomy): Eukaryota > Metazoa > Mollusca > Gastropoda > Stylommatophora > Oreohelicidae > Oreohelix > Oreohelix idahoensis. The sequence continues at coordinate 53,274 of JAMPIV010007549.1, forward strand.
ACGCATTATATTTGACATTAAGCAACGAGGGAACCGGGCATGATTCTAAAAAAAAAATGTAAATATATATATATTCTTTCAGGGGAAGAGGAGCATTTGGGGAATGAAATAACCAGGAGGAAGTGGATATACATTTAATGCACTGTAATAACGCATCTACATGTCTCATTAGGTCATTTCAGATAACATGTAACCAACAGGAGACGAGGAAAGGCATCAAACATTTTGAGTCGGTGTTTTTATCTCCCTTTGCTGTGACGTTTTACCTCGTTTTGGCGAGGCGCGCCACATTTATCAGCTTTACCTCGTTTTTGCGAGGCGCGCCACATGTATCATACAGAGTACCCACAAAGTCGCATTACGCTGATATAGTATTAGCAATCAGTTAGTATTAAATCTTTAAAAACAAATATAGTCAATTAATATTAAAAGTCTTTTTTAATGTTAACAGTCGCTAGTAATTCCCCCCCCCCCCCCCCCCCGATTTAACAATAGATATTGTTGATCAGAATCAACGTCATTACACTCCGGGCAAACTCATAGGTGCCAAGTCTCCCTCAACAAATATCGAAGGGTATGAATGCTAATTGTTCCAGTTGCGCGCTGGTTGTATACACGCCATATGCATCCTCTCATACGTCCATCTTTGCTGGTCTTACGTTTGATGCCAAATTCCAGCAATTTTAGCCTTGATGATTCATTGATTGCAGTGTCATTCTCTAATAGGCGATCATTGCCCTCAGTATCTCTCCCTTATCTATATCCAATGCACCTTCTAGGGGTGCTCATGAAGCTAGTCTGCCAGCTCTTTCATTGTCGCGTACCCATGCAAGACCAGGACAGTAGATCCACACCAATTCCTGATGATTCGAGGCTTCTATGGATGTTTTCTTTCATGCCGGAAGCATGGGCTATGAGTGTGATACAGTAACTGCCCTTGTAAATGAAGTCTCAGACAACCACCTTAATGCTGCAGTAGCTGCCTCTACCTCCATTATCATGCTGGAGGTTGTTATCATTTAAGCCCCGCTTTATTCAGTGACGATTCTGCCCTTTACTCTGGCAGAGAAGCCTCACCCTGATTTCTCACTACGGATTACAGACCCATCAGTGTACACATTGCATTATCATCCCCAGCATGATCATTTATCAGCTGATCAATGTCCAGCTCTGCCCTCCCACTGCCCCAAGTTCTGCACTCTCTACCAAGGCTGATGATGACTTGCTGGTAGTTCGTCCAGTTCTCACCTGACTTACTCCACTCTACTCCCTGGAAGATATTTTCAACTGTAGTCACCTATTTAATAGTTGCTTCTGTCTGCGCCATCCATGACATCCCCCTCTTTATTATTGCTCCTTTGATGTCAGCTACGTTCCCTTGCAGGGGATGCCTTTTGTCTGTGATTACTCGCATATAATTGTTTGCCTGGGCCAACATTAGCGTGGCCACTCCTAGGTGGATTCACCTAGATCTGGGGGTTTTTTTTGGTCCCGTCTAGGTGCCATTTTTCTCTACTTTCGGTTTTCAGTTTTTAAAATAGCCCAATCATTGCCCAAAGTAGCCCAAAAGTAGTCCAATCTAATTGTATCTAGATGTTTTTTTTTAAGATACCATCTAGGTTTTTTTTCCAAAATTCAGAGTGGCAACACTGGTCATCGCATATCTTGATCTAATTGACAGTAATCAAAGCATGCACCGCATCGTCACAATGGTGGTACCTCGCGTACAGCCAAGACTATACGCATCCCCTCATTTTGAATGCGTTCCAGTCGTTCACATGGTGTTACTGACAGCGTGAGTATTCCCAGACCATACTCGATTACCGATAAGACTAGCTGATGATACAGGATAAATAGTAATAGGCTATCTTCTACAGGTGCGATGCGGCCATTGTTTTTAGGGCTGCCTGACCTCTACTGCACTTCAGTATGATATTATCAGCATGGTGCTTATACGATAACCTGCGATCGAATGTTCCTCCAAGGTACTTCAGCTTGTCTTGCCTTTCAGATTTTACATAGACTCGCAGTAGGAATTACGTTATTTGTATATACCATGTTCACATAAGGGTAACGGGACTTTGTGGCCACTCTGTGGACAGAAGCACAACGTCTGTCGGTAATATTATGGTGCACGTCCAAATATAAAAGACACTGAAGTCTAATTTTTTTTTTTTTTGAGTCGTTACCTAGAGGAAGGCTTCAAGAAACTGAAAATCACCAGACGAAAGACGCGCCCAAAACAGATCGGGTTAGAGAGTTATAATCCAGGTACTTAATGACGTCATCAGAATGCGAACGAAGTTAAGGAGGAGAAAGACTCTGGTTTGTTTGACCTGTTCCGGTATGGTGAAAATACCAGTCTTTTGCTCTTTCCTTTCATAGTTCCGTCATCTGTCAAGCCTTTCATTGCAGTTTTGACATTAAACTTCTGCCTAGCTTGCCGATTTGCGTTAGCTGTAATTTCCATTTGTTTTCCAGCTCACTATTTCCAGTACCAACAGCCTCGCATAACCGGTGTTTTGTGCTGTTAGGTTTCGGTTCGCATACCCAAATGTGTGCACACCACACTTCATTTATTAACACACTGCTGTGTTTTATTACGCTCGCGCTCACGAGACCTACTTCTGCTGTACCAATTACCACGAACAGCGGCACCTGCTTTACTATTTGGACATTTAAAGTTACAAATAAATAGGCAAAGGTTAGATTTTCTTTAAACGCCAGAGGTGGAGAAGTTATTCTTGCTTACAAAACGTTTTCAAATATCAATCAATACCATTTAGCTCTCAAAGGAGCATATGCCTTCAACAAACACATGCCAAGTCTTCCTATCCCGTGCCATCCGCTCAAGTTCTTTCCATGTTTTCCTCACCATTTTCACCTCTGTTTCCAGCTCTCTTCTCCATGTGTTTTTTTTTCTACCTCTGCCTCTCTTTCCCTGGGGATTCCAGAACAAGGACTGCCTTGTAATGCTATCAACAGGTTTCCTCAATGTGTGTCCAGCGTCTACTTCTCAACTCTTGTTCCACTGGCACTTGTCTAGTTCTTGTCATCAATTCCACATTTGTGACTTCATCATACCATTTCAGTCCTTCTGTTCTACGCAATCACCCGTTTATAAAAGTCTGTAGCTTTTTGGTTGTTGTTTTTGTTGTTCTCCATATCTCAGAGCCATACAATAGGACTGACTTCACATTTGAGTTGAAGATTCTTATTTTGTTTTCACATATACCTTGCCTAAATATAGTCAGCTGGCAGAACTGGGTAAACAGTAGAAGATTTGTTCCAGCCATGCCCGTATCGCCAGAGCAGCAGACAAACCACTGGCAATTTCCAATTCCTGGACGACCTGGATTAAGAAAGTGCTGGAATTATGAGTGGAAGTAACCAATTTGTGAAAGTAGGCCTATTCAGATTTGCTAAAGTAACCATATTGTGAAAGAAATCACTTTTACGACAGTAACCATTTTGTGAAAGTAATCACTTTTGCGAAAGTAACCATTTTGTGAAAGTAAGCACTTTTGCGACAGTAAACCATTTTTGTGAAAGTAATCACTTCTACGAAAGTAACCATTTTGTGAAAGTACGCACTTTTGCGACAGTAACCGTTGTGTGAAAGTAATCACTTTTGCGAAAAAAAACATTTTTGTGAAAGTAATCACTTTTGCGAAAGTAACCACTTTACTGCGTGAGAGGAAAAAGAAACGGCCTATGTTGCAACCACGAACGTATGAAAACAGTAAAAGATAGTTCCATAACAGATTCTGCCGCAGGGGAGTGAAGTGTTAGAGACTTCGCAATACTAGGTCCACCATGAAGACGTGGGGTGCCAGTTCCCTTCCTCGCTGCCTTTTCCTTCCCTAACTCAAAATCAGGTAGAAAAGTCTTTGTTAGGGACAAACATACAAAAACAGAGAAGAAGGCGAGAGCTTATCCAAATGCATAACAATTTTTTTTAAAAATTAAAAAATGATAAACAATGATAACAAATGATGACAAATTGGCAAGCATTTGGATTATCTCTCACGCTCTTTTCTCAACAGTTTTCGCACATTTGTCCCTGATGAAGTTCGTGTGGTAGTAACGATGGCCCGTTTCATTTTGTTTAATACCAGTAATCATCATTATCGCCCTTCAGCTCCCGAAGGAGCATGGGCCTTCAAGAAACTTATGCCAAGTCTTCCTGTCCTGTGTCATCATCAACTCGATATCTGTCCATGTCTCAGGTCGGTCACCACTAGTTCTCTTCTCCATGTGTTCCCTGGTACACCTCTACCTCTCTTAACCTGAGGATTCCATAACAAGGGCTGCCGGGTAATACTATCACTAAGTTTCCTCACTGGGTGTCCTAATACCAGTAGTGCTCACACTATTTATTTTTATTCTCCTTACTGTTAGAAGGTAACAACCATTTTGTGTATACACTGCAATAAAACCGGCCTCGCTAATGCACGGGCTGAATTGATTTTATATATATTGTTAATGTTTTTCACTTAGTTCACGCTTTTTTCACATTCTGTCATTGTTCGTTTGTAAGTGACAAGGGCCTTGAGGCCGTAACGTAGGTTATTTCTTTGGTTTCTTTCTCTTTCTTTCTTTGTCTAGACAGAGACAGTAGTCTGTATTTATTTTGTATTTAAACTCCTGTAAGAGCAGGTGATGTGTGCGGACAGAAAGTGAGAAGAAAAGACAAAGGATAAGGGTGAATGAAAAAAGCGGAGTCTAAAAGCAATCATTAGACAAATAGATTTGACCAGATTTGGGGGTCACATGTTGCAGTATATTGCCCAGGTAGAGATAAGAATGAGCGGGGCGTGTAATCTTGTTATCTTTATCTACCGAAATGCTCACGGCAAGGGTAAAATTTGCACGTTAGTGCAGCTTCACTCAAGATACGCCTCTCTCTCTCTTGATCTCCTACGTGCGCATCCTTCGGAATTTTTGGCAAGTTGCTGCATTCTCGTTGCGTGACTGCGCGTGCCAGCACGGTAAAAACACAGCAGCCATTCAGGTCTGAAGTATATTTTAGGAAGAAATTTGTCGTAAGCTGTGTTGATTTATTCTTTCTTTCTTGCTATCTTTCTTTCATTCTTGTAATTTTACGGTATAAACAAGAAATTGATGATGAACACAGAAATGGAATCCAGTGGACTCTGACTAAGCAGTTGGATGATCTGGATTTTGCTGATGACTTGGCTCTTCTGTCCCATAACCGTAATCAGATGCGATACAACAGGAGGCAATCTGATCATCAGAAGTGGTCCCCCCGTCGAACAAGTGTTTCGGCCCTGTATACTCCTTTACACTCTAAGGGGGGCGGGCCCACTTGGGTCATGACTTCCAAGTGTCTCAGCCTCCTGTATCGAAAATGAACCCACTTGTAGTGGTTTTTGATGTTATTGCGTGGTTGCTATGTTACCTAGTCTACTGGATGAGGTCAGCTGTGAAGGCTCCTGAAGATAACAGTTTATGTGAGTTACAGAATGCCTTTCTGCTACCACTTATGACCTCAAACAGACTTATTCTGCTAGTATGTATGTTAGCTACGTTTAATGTCTAGGGTAACCACTCCTCACAGTTGCTGAGGTAAATGGTAAGCTTCTAAGTCATCCACTCTTGGATCTCTTCACAAGCATCTGGCACTAGTGCAGTGCCAGACCAAAACTCTGAAACCAAAATTTTTGCCATGTGTCAAGACACTGCCTACTTCACCATTTTTACAAACAACAAAGCAAAAAAGACATTACAAAGACCGGGTCAGATCTCTCTGAGCGACCCAGCACATCTCACCCAGGCGGTATCAAATAGCACTAGTTTCCCATTCCTCAATGAACTGCACTGCATCTGAAATATTTTCATTATCTCTTTTTTTTCTATAGAATAAGGTGGGTGATATGTTCCCACTGATTTCCTGAAATAAAGAGCTGTCTTTTACATTCTTGGTTATGTTTTTTCATTTGGTTCATTGCCTCTAGGCCCTGGACTGTCGCTGGGGACCTAGAATAAGTACTCACTTGTCGTAATCATTTTTTCATTATATGGCAGTATCAATCACTCAGAATTGTTAAATAAAAGGTTAATGAATTTTTCTCCTTACCACAATTCAAAATTGAAAACACAGTTACGTTGTACTAGCAAAACTCAGCTGAGCTGCTGGCTAGATTATGGCGTCCCACTGGTAATATATAATATTTCCTGGAATAGCACTTCTAGCATTAACGAACTGTGTATATGGACAGTCTTTTAAAAATGGCACTTGCCGGCATCTTTCTTTCTATAATATGAAAACTCTTTCGTCCAATCAGCGGACTTCCCCTCTACCTTTCAAATATTTAAACTACAATGTCCAATTTCGGTCCAGTCTCAGTCTAGTGTGTAGTATTTTTCTGTCGGTCTGTCCGTCCCAACTTGGTTTTTTCCCAAAATTACACTTGTTTTTGGACTAACTACAAGAAAAAACTACACAAATTTTGTCTCTCCCCTACTTCTAAGATTCTATGCTAAGTTATTTTTAGCTACTATCCTCCTATCCTACCCCTTGTCCACATGTAATGTTTTTCTGCATTTTTAGTCTCAAGGACGTCAAAATGTAACTTTAGTGAAAGTATGCATGATAACAGCAACCTGACTGATAATATCTGGATGCGGGTGTTATGTTTTAGAGTCGTGTACTGGTCCTCACTGAAGCAGGTCTTCTTTAGATTACTTCTGCACCATTAAATCAACCTGTCATGTTGACATTGAGTGGGAGTGTCAAGTAACGCGAATGGTGTGATAGTTCGGTGTAATAGACCACTTGATAATATTTCTCACACACTCTCATGCAAGGCAATGACGACTTGAACTGCAGCGGGCATTTCACACCGTTTAATAGGGACGCACACATCAGGACAGCACGGAACATAGTCACAGGATCATGTTGACATATATATCATTAGGCATTTGAACAGTAGATCATATTTCATGCAGCATTCAAATATGATGGAAGATATAAGGAATCATTCAATGTTCTGGCAGACTATTGCCACATCCCCTAACTGACTGAACGCATCAGTGGGTGTGGGTGTGTAAACACATAAAGAGGTCACCGGTCGAACCTTTTCCTTGGCTAAGTTCTCCAGCGACATATGGCAAATATTTATGTAATAAAGTTAAACCACGGTAGGGGTTTTCATATTAATGAGATCTCCATATCACTGTCTGATAATAAGTTTGGTATACTGTTCTCAGGACAGCAATCCATAACGATGACAAGAAAACAATATGGCTGCCTTCCTGAGTTTCGCTCACTCACCCAGCAGAAGGATAATGATAAGCCAAAGTTAATTCACAATTTGAATATCAATAATTTCCTAGAGTTTCCCTACAGTTCCACATTACTAAGGTTGTTACATGTAGACATCAGCTCTGTTGGGAAACCTGTCATCTTCAATGGTATATCAACGACCAACGATGTTCGAAAATACGACTCCATCTAGGCCTAACCACGTAGAGATCATCAAAAGAAAGGGTCTGGCATTACCTGGAGTCCGAATTAATAACAAAGTGCATGAGGAGAATCTCTGACAAATAGACTCTTGCAGAGACACTAACTTCTCCTGGAAAAACATGCACAAATCACTTTTCAACCCTTAAAAGGGACCAGCCCAAAGAAACACACTCAGCCATATTAGGCGGCATTATCGAGACTCCCCACGCATGCCTCGAAAAACGAATACCTGCCCCAGTGTTCGGCACAAAGAATATAGTCCGACCTAAACATACAAAGATATACAATATAAGACTGAATCTTCTTGTACTAGACAAGTAATACATATAAATTCAGGCCATAAACATATTGAACAAGATCAATCTATTTTCTGGCCCTAACAAATGAGAAATTACATAAATTCGGTATTCATCCGCGAAATCAATATTCAAGGGGAGATCGTCGACATAATCAAAAGTATAAATCAAATCATGGATGATATAACTTTGAATGTAACAAAAGTAATCTCTTTTTCCATATCAATTAGTCATATCGTATTTTTGTAATCTGTGCGTCAAAAATATGTGCGCAACAGATTACCACACCCCTCGGGGAAAAAATGGTACATTTTCTTTTTTGAAATACATCTAGGAGCAACATACAACAGGCTCACAACGCACGAATGACAATGCGCAGATGATAAGCATTCCAAACAAATGTAACGCATAATGTGAGGCTATGTCGTCATATGGCACGACAAGTGAGAATATATCTCAAGATCTCAGAGAAAGTATTTCTCTAAGTATAAATATTTCCAGAGAGGTGTCACCAACGCATACTACAATACTGGCAATGCCACAATTTCTACAATAGTTTATCCAAAAATTTCATCTTAGGTATCTTAACATCATGATTATCAAAGACGAAAAAACACATCAAAAGACCAGCGGTGAATATACATCAATGAACCGCTAAGTAGTGATACAATTAATATATTACATATTACATATGTGTACATATTTTAGTATAGAAAAAGTGTAGTAGAGTTAGATCTGTAAAAATATCAGGATCTAACGGTTAGGTGGAATCATGTGGGCATCTAGATAAGATATCTGCCATCACATTTTCTGAACCACGGATAGCTCGCACCGAAAAATGAAAAGGCTGAAGAGCAATCGCGTATCGCGTTGATCTTGCGCTCTTCAGATTTTTACTCTGAAATCTTTGAAGTTTCAAGATTGACCAAACCATAGCCAATAACTCACGGTCTAGGACCGAGTAATTCTTCTCTGCGGCATTTGGTTTCCGAGAAATATACATCACAGGATGCAGAGTTCTGGAGTACTCTTGCATTAGTGCTGCTCCAATCCCTGTGGATGAAGCGTCACTACGAAGAATAAATGTCTTATCTTTAGTAGGTAACACTAAAATAGGTAGAAAACATAGTTTTAACCTTATCCAAAGAGGATTGACATTCTTGAGTCCAATGGACTATATTAGGAGACCCTTTCTTTAACAAAGAAGAAAGAGGTGACATGATTGAGGACAGATGCGGGATGAATCGTCCATAAAATTGTATGAGACCTAAGAGACTTCACACTTGCTTTTTAGTCTTAGGAATAGAAATATTAAGTATTTTACTTGTATTATGGTCCTCTGTTTTTAAGAAACCATGACCAACACGGTGACCTAAGAAAGATATTTCGCTAAAACCAATACAAGCTTTAGATGGTTTTGCTGTCAGGTTATGCTCGCGTAAAATAGATAATAGTTCATTTAACCCGTTATAGTGATCTTCCCAAGTATCACTGAACAGACAGATGTCATCAAGATATGCAATGACATCTGAGCGATGAGATAGGATTCGACGCATCATGCGTACGAATGTTGCAGGGGCGTTCATAAGGCCGAAAGGCATGAAATTCCATTGGAACAGACCCCTTGGTGTCGAAAAAGCAGTAAATGGGTTGGCGTGTTCGGATAGAGGAACTTGCCAATATCCCTTAGACAAATCAAGTTTAGTGAAGAAATGAGAATTCGATAGTCTAGTAAGTAGCTCTTCTAGTAAAGGCATAGGTTCAGCATCAAATTTCGTTACTTGGTTCAATTTGCGATAATCAACGCACAGACGTATGTTATTGTCTTTTTTCCGTACAATAACCATCGGCGAAGAATATGCTGATGTGGATGGTTCAATTATTTTCAGATCTATCATCTCATCCAACTCTTTCTCAACCTGAGCTTGAAAATGTATCGGGATAGGATACGGTCTGACTCTTATAGGATTATGGTCAGTAAGTATAATGTCATGTTCAATGACATCAGTTTGACCAGGGATGTCAGTAAGGACATCCTGAAATTGTTGTAACATAGTAGAAACTTGTTTCCGTTCTCCTAGAGATAACTCGGGAGAAACCGTAACATCTTTCCATGACTCATTAGAATGAAGTGGAATCATCGTTTCCTCATCCTGTATCACTGACAGTGATGAGTAATGTCCATGTGGGACTGGAGAATCGTCCGTTGCCTGGAAAACAGGTTGTAAATAATCCGGACGTTCATGGAATTCCGTAAGCATGTTGATGTGGAAGGTTTTATGCTTCCCGTCAATATCGACGATATAGTCAACGTCGGAAACTTTTGATATTACATCGTACGGACCTTTCCAAGAAATAAGAAGTCTGTTTTCCCTACAAGGTAGCAAGACAAATGCTTTGTCACCCGGACAAAGTTGTCGAAAGCATCTCTTCTTATTGGCAAATTGCCTTGCCTTCTGTTTCGCAAATTCAGAAGAAGCAGTTGCCAATTTGCATGCTTCAATAATCTTGTGTCTAAGTGCAATGACATATTCGTAAGAGGATTTTGTGTCATCGATAATATTATGAGCAGTTATAAGGTCATGAAGTAAGGACATAGGACCTCGCGGTTTCGCACCAAAAACAATTTCAAAGGGAGAAAATCCTGTATGTTCGTTGGCGACCTCTCTGTATGCAAAGAGAGCCGCGGGTAAAACCCTGTCCCAATCCTGAGGATGATCTTCAGTTATCTTACCTAACAAATTTTTCAGCGTTCTATTCAGACGTTCTACTATCCCATTAGACATAGGATGATAAATACTACTCAGAGATCTCTCTATCTTAAGAGTCGACATCACTTGAGACATGGTATCCGATATGAGTTGGGTACCATGGTCTGATAATATTTCTCCTGGGAATCCCAGACGAGAAAATATGAGCCAAAGAGCATCTGCAATATCGGCAGTAGTTATGCTCTTCAGAGGAATAGCCTCTGGCCAACGTGTGCACATATCCACACACGTCAAGATAAATTGGTGTCCTCTAGCAGACTTTGTCTTAAATGGACCGATGATGTCTATCGCCATTTTTTGAAATGGTCGAATTGGAATATCTGCAGCCTGAATAGGTGCAGCATGGCGTGGACCTTTGGATTTAACTTCTTGACATACCTTACAAGATCGACAATAGATTCGTATGTCCTTGTTCACAAAAGGCCAAAAGAAAGATTCAAGAACTCTAGATTTAGTATGGGAAAAACCCATATGCCCAGCACACTGAGAATCATGAGCGTGCTGTAAGATTTTAACTCTCATATTTTTGGGCACAAGAATTTGAGAATGACTAGACTTAGCGGAGTCTTGTACCATACGTACAAGTACGCCATTCTTCATCGTAATCCAAGATTTACGATTTGTATCTTTATTCGGATCACCTTTTGTTGCTAACGTGAAGAATTTTTTTAAAGTAGGATCATCTTCCTGTTTCTTTATGAATGAGTCACGAGAAATTTCCAAGGGATCACCTTGGTTCTGTGTATCGTTATCTTCAGAAGGTGAAGATTGAGGCACGTTAAGAGCTTGAGCCCTAGTGACTACAGCATTAGCAGTTTGCATATTCCTATTTTCCCAATCAACAATTTGTTGCGGAGTGCATTCTTTCACTCCATAAATGCGACCGATTATAAGATCAGCGATCGGATTCGGGAGAAGACATGCGTGCACATCTCCTGTAAAGAAGGGAGTAGCAATGTTGACAATGGCAGTAGTGTACTTCTCCAATGTGCCACCAAATGTTACGCATTTGATTACTTTGCCAGTGGCTCGAGAAGGATCTATGAGTGACTGCCTCACTCCAATGGTTGTGCACCCGGAATCGAAAAGAATTGAGACCAGAGTACCATCTACTAGACCTCTATTCAAGACAAGAGCACCTCTTCCATCATGCGCGACTGACGCAGGGAGAGCGGGAAGAGGATGACCACAGCTTAAAGTAGAAACCGTGGTTGGATCGAATAATGTTTTGCATTGGGAACATTGAGATGCTCTACCAAAATCGAAAGCAGAACATCCCACATTATTAGAGTCTTTCTTATCATTAGCTTGATTACCGGCTTTATGGAACACTTGCTGTGCAGAGTTAGCCTGGTACTGTGATTTACGTCTTTTATATTGTGATCTACCTCGATTATTATAACCTCTATAGTTATTATTGTCTCCTCTGTTATAACCCCTATTTGGGTTTGAATCATAATGTTCATGATCATAATCATCATGCTCATTATAATGAGTGTCTCTGTAATGTTGGTTTTGTTTTTTCCATGAAGGAAAACTTGTGTAGTTCCTATAGTGACTTCCTTTGCGGAAATGTCTATAATTATGGCCACCCCTGAATCGAGGACTGTCAGCCCGATTCCAGTTCTTCGAAGAAGAACCCTGATTTGAGTGGTTACCTTGGTTTTTTTGATACTTATTCCAATTAACCTTTTTGTCAAATTTATTTTGAGCTCCTTGGAACTTGTGTGAGTAATTATCATTGTATTGTGTTGCTGACGCAACTGGCATACCCCCTCTAATCTTAGTGTTGCTAAGAGTTACGTCAGGATGTGCCGTGACGTATTGGTCACAAAATTCTTGCATTTGTTTTAGTGTTTGAGGTTTACGCTCGTGTAAAAATTCAAGGAATTGTTTGTTCACAGAGGACATGATCTTGTCTCTGAGCAACAAATCCATAAGAGCGTCAAATGTTTTCTCTATTTTTGGATAATTCAATCCATCGTTGAAATGTAAGACGTGCTTTTGCAATGAATTCTGAGAATTCTACCCCTGTCTCAGGTACCATCGTCTTAAACAAAAATACGATAACCTTCCTCAGACAGTTGATATTTCCTTATCAAGGCTGCCCTGATAACTTCATAATTATCCTTGTCAGCCTCTTCAACTTCAACCAAACATAAACTCGTCAGAGAATCACCTTTTAGATTCTCAGACAACTGATTAGCATATTGTGATTTATCCACATTATGAGCTCGACAAGCACGTTCAAATCTATTAAGCCAGAATGTTATGTCATCACTGGCAGAGTTGAACGCTGGTACCTTGACCTTGTAAGTAAAGGGTTTACCATTACCAAATGTTACGACTCGTGTAATGATTTTAGCCACTTCTATAGTGTGCATTTTAGAATTTCACATTAACTTAGGGGTATTCTATAACGTTTAGAGGTTTTCGCGCTTCACGGTGATGAACGCAAATGGATAGAGTTGTCTAGGATAAAGTATGACGCGGTGAGTTGTTAAGGCACCACTTGACAACATATTACATTGATGCTTCAGACCTTGAATGTCGTCCGAGATAGGCGCATTGTTAATAGCTCCTGTTTGGTATTATATTGTGCAGTAGTTTCTTCACGGAGATAAAAACTGTAGGGTCAATTATCTCGTATTATGGATGCAAGAGCGAAGCATTCCAATTTGGTTTGTATGAATTTCCTTAGATGAGGAACTGCAGGTATTTATGTTATGATTTGTCAGAATCATTAGTATTCGCCAGAAGTATAGTGGTTCGTTACCGGATTTACCGACATACGGAAAGCGCGTGTAAACCACAGGACATTTTGACGTTAAAGGATTTATTTGAAGAAGACTAGAATAACTGCACGGAGCTGATGTATTTTACTTATGCAATTGTCAATTGATGAATGTCTCGTTTATTAAACTATGTACGTATCTATGGACCCATACATAAGGAGCGTTGTGGAGTCCATTACTGTTGAATTCGAAGTTCACCCCACCATTCGCGATTCACCATCAAGCACGATCAACTAGAAGGGAATAAGATACTAACGAACTTGGAAGAATACTGTCAAGAATACTGTAAAGAATTTTATATGACAAAACGACAGTCAACGAATAATAACCAACTGGTCTTCAATGAAAATAGACTGTAACAATCTGGTGGCCAGTGTGTGGGGACGAAAATTTTTTCTTCCAGGTTACCGAATTCTCATTCACATGTGTCAAGAACTGTTTACTTTTGTCGTGCGCTCATGTGATTTGAGCACGATATGAACCATTGCGCATGTGTCATAAAGGTCAAACTGACGTCATCATCGCTGCAAGTTGAAAGTCAAGTAGTGGCCGGTAACAATTGTATTGAATGTCAAGTCAAAATGAATCATCAAGTCAATATATGAGGAATGAATCAAGAAAAACAAGATCGATCTAACATTGAAGTACATTTCTCAACATCTGGTCATTCCGTTGATACATGCCAGCACTGAACGTGGAAGCTATTCGTACACAAAAAGCTAAGTAGCCTACCCGTTGTTGGTCAAATAAGCAAACATTAGTCCATTTGATGTTTCTGGGCATGTTTATTTAATACTGTCATTATATGTTCCATGGTTTGTGAAATGCTTGTACGTTATTGGTGTTTGTCTAAGCGAGAATTCTAGATATGTCTACAATGTCGCTTCGCAGACCGTAGAATCTAGAATCGTTCGATAGGAAACCTTTTGACTATCTTCGACTGACGAAGAATCCGCTAACTGCTGCGGCATACTTTGTTCGTCATTGAATTCAGTCGAATATTATTTGTCAGCTGTGAAGTTTTGTATATGCATGTTGTATTATCTTTGTCATTAGTTTTATTATAATTGAGTCTTTGTCTGCTGTTTGTAATATGTCCGTTAACCCTGACCTTGCTATCTTTCATTTTGACACATAAAAACTTTGACGTCATTTGTAAGGGTTCATGTTTTGTTAACCTTTCGCTACTAGAATTTGTTGTGCTCTGACCTATATCCTAAGTTAAGTATACTTCGTCACTTCCGTGATGTTTATTTAGTTGTAAAATCATTTTAATGTTGGTAATTCGACTTGTCTTGTGAAAATTGTATTGTCAAACTCTTTAGTTAATAATTGTATATGTTCTTCATTAATAACCTTAATATTATTATAAGATAAATATATAATAAATAATATACCACTTATAGGTGATTAATTTGAAAATATTTGATACAGGAAATATTTTCTGGGTGTTTTTTCTAGTGGTGCAAGTAGCAACTATTTTTTTCTGCCTGAGTATGGCATAATATGATAAGATAATTGAATAATATAATAACGGATGGACGATACCCTTAAGTATTAAGTGAAGATATTGGATGCATTAAATATTTTCAGCATCTTAACTTAGGAAGTTTATAACTACTAGGTGTTGTTATGAATATGTAATAGTGGTATAAAATATTGGGAAATAAATATAATTTTTGAGCTTACAACGAATTTGTTAAGCATATGAATGGGTAATTAGGTGACGGGGCTAGTCACAGTACCTTATTCACAATTGGGGTATGTATATAATTGAGTATATCAGTATTGGAAATTTATATAATTGACTGACTAAGGAATAATATATTGGTTATATTGCATTATTGCACATACATATAATAATTTAATTTACTCAGGGAGTCATATATTTATATAGTTACTATGGATATTTTTGAACATTTTTTCCAGGAGGGAGATAGATTGGGTTTAATTGGTGCAAGCTGTGAGGAATATGCCATACAACTTTTCTTAACTCAAATGAGCCATGATCTTGAGGAGTTTGCTTGGAGTGGATGTAGATATGCCCCTTCACAGAAGAAAGCAGTGAGACTCTATAAACTATTATCCACTATTTTTCATGATGAAGGTAAAATGACTACTCAGGAAGGTAGTAGTATTGAGTTGAATGAGTTGAAGGAAACTATAACGAGGCATAAAGATAGGGAGATTGCCCTTACTAATGAGCTGATAAAGCAAAAAGGTGAATATGAGAAGAAGCTGTCAGCAATGGATTTTGAAATTACTGGGTCGAATAATCAAGTGTCGGTGTTAATAGTAGATCTTACTAAATGTCGTAGTCAGAAGAAAGAATTAGAAGCCTCATTAGAATCCACCATGGAAAAAATAAAGCTTTGGAGTCTGAGGTTAAGAAAACTTTGCATTGAAAATTTCACAAGATAATGCCTCATCTTACCAAAGAAAACTTCATGCACAGCGTGCACACATTCAGTCGTTGTTATCTGAGGTTGAGCGACTGAAATCACTTGATCAGACAAATGTAGCTTTAAAACTAGAAACTATCACACAATGTGTTAAGATTCAAGAGCTTACTTCAGAAGTAGCTCGATTGCAGCCAAAGGTGTGGGGTGAACAAAAAGAAGAAATTAAAGAAAAATAGCACGACGGAGGAGAGAAAAGATAGAAAAAAAAACATAGAAAAAAGAGTACATATAGAGACTCAGTCTCATGTTGCTCAGCTTAATGACTTGAAGTTGGAAGTGAGTCAATTGAAATTAACTCAGAAACGAAGAGATGGTAACTCATGACGATGAACATCCACATGTTCAAAACTAAAGTAAGTATGAGGACCAATTGACTACATCAAAATCATTACTGCAGGGTGAGGTAAATGAAAATATTGAATTAAAACAAATGCAGGTCAAGCAAAGTGAGGAAATCTCACAGTTAAATGGTGAAATTATTAATTTAAAAAAAAAGGGTTGATGGTCTGCTGGATATGATATTGGACAACAATATATTGTCCAAAACCAGGTATGATAGACCTATCATACGACATGTTTCAAGTACTAAGGGCGACATTAAGGTTTCAACACAACCAGTTAATATTAAGAAATCATTCGGGGAGATATACCTTCCCTCGAAAGAAGAATATTGCCAATTCAATGAATAAATCTTGGCGTCAGGATCAAACTACAACTGATCTTAAGAAAAATTTTGACGTTGTCAACAATAGGAAAGGGATGTCCCTAACAAGATTAATAATGCTGGAGTTAAGAGTAATGGGAAGATACCAAATAAAATTAATACCAGCACAATGAAACAAAAGAATGTATGTAGGTCTTCTGATCCGTCGACAACTACAGGTTCTACAAATGTACTATTACAGGATAAGGTTCATCTTACTCAGGCTCAACATAACAATACAGTCTATAGAAAGAATTATACTTACGGGAGGGACATACATTGCAATGTACCTCATGCAACTAAGGTTGCACATCAATCATTTTCCCATGTTAGTGTTAATGATACTACATATATTGGGAAAAGTGCATATTCTCGCACGGTATTAGTACATAATCTGCCACAAGGTACGACATGGCAGGAACTTGGTAATTTTTTTCAGTATACGGCAAACGTTAAGTTTGTTCGTCTTCTGCCCATCATTCAATGGTCAGAACAGTAAGGCGTTGGTCTCCTTATGTAACTATAGGGATGCTCGTATAGTTGTCGAGCGTGATAATGGTGCTTACTTTCATTGCCATTATCTAAAAGTTACAATTAGTACCTGATTCTGCGTCACGCAGATAACATGTTGTAGTAACACTATTTGTCTCATATCTTTGATGACTCAGCATAGTCAGTCATCATTTCTTTTTTTCTCTTGTCATCTATTCTTACATAGATTGGTTAGTGTAAACTTTTCTGGTAGAGAACAATTTTGTTGTCTTGTCTGCTATGACAATTTGTATTTTTTCTTTACATTGTTTTTACCATTCCGACGATAGACAGTACCTTCGTTTGAATGGTCATAACTATGCTCAGCCAATGCAGCATAAGTTCGTATATCGTCTATTCGTTTGCGGATAGCCAGGCTTATGAGATACAAGTGGACTTATATTTCTAAAATCTCGGTCACTAAGTTGCTAGGGACATTTTTATTAAACATTCTATTTAGAAATCAAAATACGTTACTAAATTTTACACAAATTTGCATTTTCGACAGTGCAGGCAACTTCGACTTCGGTGTTGCTCTCAAACAAGATCAAGTAATCGATTGGAAAGATCTCAATTTCGAAGAATCTCAGTTCCACATCGACTGTAAAACAATGATGCGAGTCTACTTTATCACATGGTCGATTATATGGCACGAACGTAAGGCTCTTGAGTCAAGCATATCACTACTACATGACTACGTCGTAATCAACATTCTAGATCACTATAGAGTCGATTTCAGTATCGGAGAACGTTGTCACAGACTCAATATCTCGCCACTTTTCATCATCAGCTGATAATAATTAACGATACAAGTGTACTGAATTACGAACGATTATGGAATATTACAAAGTCGATGACTTTATGGATGATGTTTCAATCACTATTCACCTAGATATTCGTCACATTGTTATGCTGGCTTACGATTTGAAACTGTGAAAGACACTCGATGGTTTACTAACGTTTAGACATTTACAGACATCAATTCGTATTCACGTTTCTAATTGTGATTACACTATGAAAATTCAACTATCGACTTTCCATTCAAACTTCGACATAAGGCAAGTTCTACATCAGAATATGTATCTACTCAAATTACAAAGTCAAATGATGGTCACGATACCGAGTCAAGGTCGTATGTCCAAACACTTAGGACATGAACATATTTACAAATATTTCAATCAACTGTCATTGCTTCCAAGTGGTTTCTAATGATTGATCAAGATATTTCGTTATCCTCTACCACGAAATTGATGTTGGACATATAATTAATCACTACTAGAAACTCAATAACAATGTACATTTTATCATTCGAAAAAAAAGTGTGATTGAAGACCCTTTCTTGGTTTTCCTTGTCTACTATTAAGGACTTTGGATAGTGTCCATAACCATCTACTATTTGTACAGAACGATTTGCCATCAATTTACACTTTAAACTGAATGGAAACATTTACGTGACACATTCAATATTGTATTCGAACAATTCGTGACTACGACTACAGAAGGAACTTTTACAGCAATTGTGAAAAATAATGAACATTTATATTCTGTATGATTAATAAGAATACACGTTGTATTAGTGACACTTATGAATATCAAGTATATACATTAAACTAAACATTAGTTAATATTAATTAACATATTACTTACCTTCGTATTAACATACAGATTAATACAACAATACTATTTACATTTAATATTATGATTAACTTTTATATCTTAGATGGTAGATAGAATATTTTAATTTGAATAAGTAACTTAATTTATTTTATTTCTTACTTAGATAGATAGTTCATAATTAACTTTATTAATCTACTGTTCTTAAATTAATTTTATTCTTTCACACCTACCATCATCTCATTTCCATTCTGTCATTTTTATTTGCTCATATACTCATGGCGTATTCTTTGCCTTCTTTTCGTTATATATAATACTTTAGTTATATAATATTATATAATTATATTTTTATTGTATGTTTATAACTTAGAGTAGTTAATTAGGTAATTAACAAAAAACACTTTCCTTTCTAACTGTTGACTTTTCTTTAGTTACTGTAGTTATTATATGACATTTTAATACTTTGACAGCGACCTCAAACACTGGTTGGTTCAAAACATCGTGGGGCCGTTATGTCGGGAAATTAATTTTTGCAAGAATTAAATCGCGTTA
>JAMPIV010007550.1:0-92504 GCA_024509875.1 Oreohelix idahoensis
CTCGAGTCTACCCAGCTGTAAAAGGGCACTTAATTCTGTTACTGAGTTAGCGAGGCAAAAGCAGCAAAGAAGGTAACTGGTCACCTCATCTCATAAAACTGTACTTAGTATGGTGTCTCTAACACTTAACTCCCCCTACAGCAGTATCTGCCATGGGACTATATGTTTTAAACTAACACATAATGTTTTATGTGCATTAATTTATGATAACCAGTGAAAATTAATTTATGATAACCAGTGACAATTAATTTATGATAACCAGTGAAAACATTCAAACATTTGTATTTTATTTAGTAATAAAAATCTGGATGAAGGACCAGAATTAATATTTTAATGTTTGATTACAATCACCACAAATAAAAAAGACAACAACTGCACATGATCAGAGCAGACAGGTGGGAGGGAGGGTTACAGCGTGCAACAAAGGATGCCCATAATTCACCTATTGTACCAAATTCTGATTAAGAAACCAAAGAGTTAACAATCGTGGATAACAAACTGTACATTAACAACAAATGAGCCAAGACAAACAAGGCAACATAGGTGCAAGTTGTACATAAATGCAAAAATAACCAGCCTTACCATACACAGACTCTGTAAAAACACCAACACCAAGAATGGTTGGTTAGAATAAACATGGGGGCAGCATACACTGTTCACAATTTTTTATTATATATGACAATATGAACTTCTTGTCTGCCACAGTCATATTCAAAATAAGGAAATACAAAGTTTCTTATATAAACTTTTCAAAACTGAAAAGAAAATCTTTACAGCTGTGTAATTAAATTTTGAATATATAATTAATTAATCAGACTCTTATGCACCTTACAAAATGAGGCATATGTTGGCTTAGCCAAATTTAAGAAAATAAATAACACTGTTTAGATATTAAAAAAAACAAAAAACAACCTGCAAACATGTGCTTGCACTGAACAGAAGGATTGAAGTGCTATGACAAGATCACTAATGTGGAACTTTTGACATGAACCAGACAAGTGTCAGTGGAACAAGAGATGACATGAACCAGACAAGTGTCAGTGGAACAAGAGATGACATGAACCAGACAAGTGTCAGTGGAACAAGAGATGACCTGAACCAGACAAGTGTCAGTACAAGTGTCAGTGGAACAAGAGATGACATGAACCAGACAAGTTCAGTGGAACAAGAGATGACATGAACCAGACAAGTGTCAGTGGAACAAGAGATGACATGAACCAGACAAGTGTCAGTGGAACAAGAGATGACATGAACCAGACAAGTGTCAGTGGAACAAGAGATGACATGAACCAGACAAGTGTCAGTGGAACAAGAGATGACATGAACCAGACAAGTGTCAGTGAAACAAGAGATGACATGAACCAGACAACTGTCAGTGGAACAAGAGATGACATGAACCAGACAAGTGTCAGTGGAACAAGAGATGACATGAACCAGACAAGTGTCAGTGGAACAAGAGATGACATGAACCAGACAAGTGTCAGTGGAACAAGAGATGACATGAACCAGACAAGTGTCAGTGGAACAAGAGATGACATGAACCAGACAAGTGTCAGTGGAACAAGAGATGACACGAACCAGACAAGTGTCAGTGGAACAACAGATGACATGAACCAGACAAGTGTCAGTGGAACAAGAGATGATACGAACCAGACAAGTGTCAGTGGAACAAGAGATGACATGAACCAGACAATTGTCAGTGGAACAAGAGATGACATGAACCAGACAAGTGTCAGTGGAACAAGAGATGACATGAACCAGACAAGTGTCAGTGGAACAAGAGATGACATGAACCAGACAAGTGTCAGTGGAACAAGAGATGACATGAACCAGACAAGTGTCAGTGGAACAAGAGATGACATGAACCAGACAAGTGTCAGTGGAACAAGAGATGACACGAACCAGACAAGTGTCAGTGGAACAACAGATGACATGAACCAGACAAGTGTCAGTGGAACAAGAGATTAGATAAAGATGCTGGAGATGGATAGGACACATAATAAAGATAGCATTATTAGGTAATCCTTGTACTAGAATCCCCTGGGTAAGAGAGGCAGAGGGAGATCAAAGAACTCACGGAGAAGAAAACTGGAGACAGACATGAAGAGGAAGAAGAAGAGCATGTGACTGTTTGGTGCAGGCGTCCTGCAGGTCAACCAGCTACAACGATGTCTCCATACTCAGTAAACAATACAAAAGAAAATAATAATTTTACAAGTATCTGAATGTGGTGACTTTTCTGAAACATCAAAGAAATACTGATAATAAAATCTAATTGTTTCTGTTTTTGCCATGCCACACAAACTTTCTGCAAAAGCCACAAGGTTTTCATCTGAGTTTCTCAAAAAGATGACATAAGCCTCACTTTGTGCATACACCTCACAATATTCATATATGACCTGAGTTTCTCAAAAAGATGACATAAGCCTCAATTTGCGCGTACACCACAAGTTTCATATAACCTGAGTTTCTCAAAAAGATGACATAAGCCTCAATTTGTGCAAACACCTCACAATTTTCATATACGGTTTATTCAAATGATGAAGATTACTGTCTCTATCAAATCCATCAGTTCACAACTTAACAAAAACTAGGAATAAGCAGGAGTAAGAAAAATTAATTATGTACGATATATAAGGTGACCGAAAAGTCACTTCTTATTTTTAATTATTTACATCGTCACTTGCATCCACTGAATTTACATGAATTTACACACACACACACACACACAAAAAGTAAAAAAAGGGAGCTTTAAACTGCCATTTGGCAAATAAGTTTTTTTTTTTTAAATTTTGTATTCCCAGAAACAAAATAGGTCAATAAACGGACATTTCAAGAGACAGCTAAAATTGCTGCCTGCTATGACATCATGTGTTGAACAAACTGGATCTCACATTAAGCTACATGTTAAAGTAGCACAGCATTTTACATAATAAACTGGCAGTTATTTGTCTTGACTGTAATGTTTGTTTGATATAAATTGGTTGAACAGAAGTGATAAATACAAATTTAAAAATAAGAAGTGACTCTTCAGTCGGGCATGTACAAGGTGTCAGATTGATGGCATACATGATATGAAATATGCAAGGATTACCAGCACTTGTCTGCACAGAGCTATAACTGGTAACAACAGGAGAAAGTTCAGAATATGCATGGTAGTGACACAGGATAACAGTTAAAAGACCAACATACAACAGTCTCAACAAATCAAACTTACAATGAGGTTGTGAGTATATGTTGTATTAGATAAATTGATAAATATATACATTTTGAAGAGTGTATAACTCACTGGCTAACATAAGAATACATCCTGAAAAGTAAATGACTAAAGGACCAAACATTAATTGGATACATGTATACATTTTGATATCTTAAAAAGTATATAATTCTAGACCAAACAATACAAAGATACATGAGCATAATCTGACAACAACAACAAAAAAACTTTATAACAAACCAACCTTCTTCATCGCTTGGTATAGAGCTTGTCTCTTCATCATCTTCATCTATAGCATCAACACTGTCTCGCCTGATAAACAATTTAAAAAAATGTTAAATCTGTTTCAAGATCGCTAATGAGATAACTGATTTTTGAGAGTTATAGTTTTTAGTAAATTGGATCTTCATATTTACTCAATATGCACATACATTTTTTCTCAGAAAGTCATTTTAGCTAGATTTATGAATCAAGAACTGTCAAGAAAGATTATTCAGCCAATATATTTATTAATCAAGAACTGTCAAGAGAGATAATTCTAGCCAATAGATTTATGAATCAAGAACTATCAAGAGAGATTATTGTAGCCAATACGTTTATAAATCAAAACTATAATGAGAGGTTATTCTAGCCAACAGATTTATGAATCAAGAACTATCAAGAGAGATTATTCTAGCCAAGCACTAAACACAGACTGTCCTTGACTTACGACAGTCTTCTAATCCAGCAACCCTGTCATAAGTATTTAAAGTCATAAGTAGGAAATCACTATACACTGTATGAACCATAAAGATTTCTAAACAATTAATATGCCTGAATGCTAAAACATGCTAGCCTGTTTTGGTACTTTTTAAAACTAATTTTACTCCTTGCTTAAATTGAAATACTACAAAATACAAATAATAAAATTACTGTACTGTACAGCACTGTGGGACAGACCGAGCAGTCGTCATTAGACTTTGTGACCTAATGCTGCGAGTCAAAAATAATACAGTAAGACTGACGAATGGTCATAAGCTGCATATGTCATAAGTCTAGGACAATTTGTGTATAATAATAGTTTTCCTTCCCAAAGCAAATGAGATATTCAGCAGTGCTTAGAGTCAGTAGTCCCATAGTAGTTACTGCCGTAGGGGAGTGAAATGTTAGAGACATCACTATACTGGGTCCAGCTATACAAGTTGGGGGTGACCAGTTCCCTTCCTCACTGCCTTCCCTAGCTCAAGAGCAGAGCAAAGTATCTATTTACAGCTGGGTAGACTGGAGCATAATGCTACCAAGAGTTGAACCTAGTAACTTTGCCACAAGAGGCAAGCACTCTAACCACTAGAGTATATTCATACATGAATCATTCATTATTACATTCAGTGTTAAAACTGTCAGCAGTTTTTCACCCACATTAAATTAATTCGAGAGCATTATGCTACAGTGACTCAAGATATGGCAGTAATCCTGTTTTCTGCATTACATTTATTCAGATTATTATTTACAATTTTTCACCAACTCAGAAAATACCTCAGTCACTTTATTTTACAAAGACTACGGAAGCTTTACATATCACCCTGTCATTTTGCTATCCCATACCTTGAAAATAAATGACTGCATCCGGTATCTGAAGTTATGTGTCTAGCTGTAAAATGTATCTAGATATGATAGACTGGATCCCTCCTTCTAGATGTATCTAGCTATAACAAACTTTAATATTTTGATGAAGGCTAACTGGGGCATAGCTGCTGTGGTAGCATCATGTTCCACAGGAAGCAAAAAACAAATGATCGAGTTGTAACAGACACTATTTTTAATCTACACTGTGAGGCTAAGAAACCCATGACCGTTAAATATTTTTAAAACTCGGCCGAAAATGACCCGATTATTAATAAATTTGGTACAAATGGTGAGAAAATGTTTACCTACATTTTGCCTATTTCAGTTGGTGCTCAAAATGTCCGCCACCAGCTGCAACATATGCTTGAAGTCGGATGCGCCACTTTCTCACTGACGCGTCAATTGTACGCTGTTCTAGTTCATCCCATGCCTGCTTTATCTGCTCTCTTAGCTCATCGACGTTGCCAATTTTCTTTCGGTAGACATTCCCTTGCAAAACGCCCCAAATCCCATAGTCCACGTAGTTAAGATCTGGACTATTTGGTGGCCAAAAATTCGGTTAGATGAATTCAGGTGTCTCCTGAGTGAGCAGCACAACTGTATCCCTAGCACGATGAGCAGGCACGCCGTCTTGCTGGAAGATGAAGAATTCTGACATTTCCTTCATGTAGGAAGAAGGTACTTCATCAACAGTTCATTGCGGTAGTAATCGCCATCTATCTTGATACGATCTGAAAATTGGTTTTGCTCACAGCAACCGATTAGCAGATATGTTTCTTTTTCTGGTGACAACTGGTGCATACACCCGATCGTTCTGACTATTGGTAGGCCAAGCAACAGTAAAAAGTTTTTCATCCATGAAAAATATGAAACTCACTTTATGCTCTGGGAAGCGACACAAAAGATGTTGGCACCGGGAAAGCCGTGACTCTTTGTTGCGTTCAGTCAACTCTGTCGCCGATGTTTCTTCAAACATTTTAACTTAAGTTCCTTTTTGATGATTCTGTCCACGGATCTTTGACAAGCGCCTATCTGACGAGCAATTTGACATCGGGAAAGATGTGTTTGCGGATGTCCTTCTTGACTTTGCACAAGCTCGTTAACAGCATGGATGTTGTCATCGGTGAGCGCAGTGCATGTTCGGCCAGTGCCTTTACAACGTTCAACAGTGCCGGTTTGGTCTATCTTTTGCAAAAGATATGTCAGTCCGCCTAAAGTCCATCCTTTGTTTGGAAACTCCTTAAGAAGTCGTTTTGCACCATAATTTTTGTTTTGTCGAAGAAATTTGATTGCCGTTTTTTCTTCTTCAGAGAACGCTATTTTGCAGCAGACGAATTACAGTTGTATGCAGCGCCACTTGCAAGGCGTAAAATTCGTTGCGCGAAATTTGAAACTCAAAATTCGAAAAGGGATATTGTTATCATAACTGCCACCAAACTTTCATAATAATTGGGTCATTTTTGGCCGAGTTTTTATAAATATGTAAAGGTCATGGATTTCTTTGCCTCATGGTGTATAACAGATGTTGTAATGTATCTTGCTATACCAGTTTTAACCTGTATCTAGCCTGTAAAGACTTTATAACATATCTAGTTGTAACATACTGTTTGATGTACATAGTTGCAGCAAAATTTTTTTTTAAAATTATCTAGCTGTACCAGTTTTATTCCCACATCTAGGTGTGCCAGATTTTTCACTGAATCTACCTGTGCTAGATTTTCCCCTGTATCTAGCTGTACTAGTCTTATCCTGTAACTAGCTGTACCTGTTATATCATGTATCTAGCTGTACCAGTATTTTCCTGTGTCTAGCTGTGCCAGTTATATCCTTTTTCTAGCTGTACCAGTTATATCCTGTATCTAGCTGTACCAGTTTTATCCTGTATCTAGCTGTACCAGTTTTATCCTGTATCTAGCTGTACCAGTTATATCCTTTTCTCTAGGTGTACCAGTTATATCCTTTTCTCTAGGTGTACCAGTTTTATCCTGTATCAAGATGTACCAGTATTATCCTGTATCTAGCTGTACCAGTTATATCCTGTATCAAGCTGTACCAGTATTATCCTGTATCTAGCTGTACCAGTTATATCCTTTTCTCTAGGTGTACCAGTTTTATCCTGTATCAAGATGTACCAGTATTATCCTGTATCTAGCTGTAACAGATTTTATGATATAAAAAACTAGCTGTAAAAGACTTATGTATCTAGCTGTAACATTTTTCATCCTGTATCTCACTATAAAACACCTTATCTTGCATTAAACTTTAGCATATGTCGACCGCAGCGTGCTACATTTTTTAGCATTAGAATGTGTGTACACGTGATCTCACCCCCGTATGTTAAGTTTTAAACTTACCTGAGAGAGAGTTAGCTTCCGTTTCCGATCTTTTTAAGTAATGGGTGCATCCGCGTTTATTTTCTGTGAATTTTTTAATCGAAATGAATCGGCATCGAACATGCGGCCATTTTCGCTCTAATTTTATTGGATTCTGACGCCATGCGATGGGGATGAGATTTTTGTCATTATAAGCGCTAATATCGGTTCTCAGAATATGGTTGATGACAGAGATCGAAACGAAAGTAGAATGTCATTGCTAGTATGTAAAAGTTTAGGGGTTAGGATTAGATTTATCGGAAAGATTTAGGGTTACGGCTGAATGTCACTGCTGACATGGGCATTTGTTGCTTTGCTACTGATGATGGGTGTAACAAAAAGATCGTCATTTGATTTGTATTGGTCAAATGACTTTCATTGAGATGCAAGAGATAATTTAGATATGGACACTTCGTTTGTTGGTAATTTTATTTTATTTTTTTTTAATTTTAAAATAAATATAAAAATTTTTTTTTTTTTTTTTTAAATTTTTTTATCGTTTTTTTCATCTTTCCTTTCCTCTCTTCCTATCACATCTAACATGTACACAAACAAATTTTATATCATCAGATTCACCATTCATTTATTTATATAAATTCCAAAAATTATAGCAAATGACCAAGAAACACAAAAACTATAGTCATTACAAGTCACCCACTATAAAAACGGGGCATTGTGAAAAAGAATGCAGCTGCAGGGGAAGTTTTCTGGAAGAGAATGCAGCGTGCTAAAGGTTAAGATGTAGTATGTTTTTTTATACACTGTCTTCGTGAATATGTAGCTTTCTTGGATGTTCTTCCAAGTCACAGACTCCTTTCCCTTCAAATTGATCCAATCCATAGACTAAAGAGGCGTAAGAAATGGTGTACACCACTCCTGAATATATTCAATGCAGGTGTCATAGAAATCTACTGCATAGCTTTGAAACTTTTCAACTGTTATGTGTCCTTCTTTTTCTAATTCTTGCAACGGATTTCTCACAGTAGTAGTAAGAAACTTTTCTGCCTTCCTGTAGTTAAATCATTTGGTAGATGCTCACTGAACACTGTTTTGGTCGACTTTCGAATTTTTGTTCGAGATTCAAACCGAGGGTCCACTGTAACCGGAAATTGATAAAGTAACACTACTAAAACACGGAATAAAATCTGTTACCCAAAGATTTTTTTTTTAGGAAGGACCCTTAAAAAGCGGGACATTTGGAATAAATTCGATACACCGGGACATTTTATAAAAAAACGGGACTGTCCCGGGAAAAACGGGACGAATGGGAACCCTAATCTAGACTTCATGAAGCTACTTTTATCACATTCCAACACAAATGAAAGCAATCTTTTACTCAACAGAAAAAAAAGAGGATTTTAAACAGCAGTCAGGAAAGTGTGAGATAAAGAAATGCGGAAGTAGATTAAAAATAACTGTACTCACCTATCAAGAATCATCTTCTCATAGACCTCCCCTCCATCATTGGGGAAAATCTCTTCCTGGTGGACAATGATTATCTTGATAATCTCATTCACGCTTGACTGGAAGGTCACCTGATCTCGGTCTGGTGGTATGGGCAGAAGTGTTGGCCCAAAGCAGATTGCCAAGTTGTAGGGGTCCATCATGTTTTCATCACTGTACTCTGACAAGCTAAAGATAGGGAATAAAAAGATCAATCACCATCTTGGAGACAGAATTAATTAAAAATGAACAAACAAACAACAGTGAACAAAATAAAGCCTGTTTAATATGACTACAAAATAGTTCACCATCTCAAGTCTCAGAAAGTATATCAGGTTACCTCCCTTAATGTATTTCATTATTGGAGGTCTACTAATGAAAAGTAATAATGACATTACATAAGCCTCAACATTTCTTATAGTTTTATCAATGTCCTCCCCTTCCCCATTTTCGTTCGTAGTGTTTGCTTTTGAAATCCCTGTGGAGAACAGGTCATCAATTAGTTCATGCCACACCCTCTACATCATCTTTATTATTTTTACTTGTGTCTCCATTTCTATTCTCCACATTTGTTTTTGTCTCCTCTATTTTTATTGTCCTGCATATTCCAGAACAAGAAGTTACATTTCTGGCACTTATTCTCATGATACTCATTCTGTAGATTTGAACTACAGCTACTTTGACTTCTCAGGTTTGTCTTAGTTTCAGTTATGGAACTTGAAGGGCAAGAGTTTAGCTCGGCATATAATGAGGACTAAGGTACTGCTAAAGAACCTTAAGGGAATGAGAGTGACAGAAAGGCCAGGCCAAGGAACAAATGAAGAAAACACATTAACATAAAGATGTGGAGCTGGCTTATGCGCCCCGGGGGCTAAAAGCACGACTGATCAACTGAAGAAACAAAGAACAATCATTTTATAAATTGTTTCTCATTGTTTCATAGCTCGT
This sequence comes from Oreohelix idahoensis, assembly GCA_024509875.1. Classification (NCBI taxonomy): domain Eukaryota; kingdom Metazoa; phylum Mollusca; class Gastropoda; order Stylommatophora; family Oreohelicidae; genus Oreohelix; species Oreohelix idahoensis. The sequence goes on from JAMPIV010007550.1 coordinate 9,586, forward strand.
GAGTGCTCATGAACGTTGTTTATCTCTCATGACACATCATCTGTAATGTTTAACACTATTCCAGTCTCTCTGCTGCTACCAATACCTTCTCCCAACAAAGTCTGAAGGGAGTCAAGCACACTGGACAATCAAATGCTACATGAAACACAGCTACTGCAGCATAAAACCACACTGACCATTTGCAGGATCAATCAAAGTCCCAAGTTACTGTTTTATATTTTCTTTGTTTCACATTTTGCATGTACTCACTGATTAAGAAAGGCAAACAAATATCTCATGACTATCCAGGTAGGTCGGTTCACACCAGACAACAAATCTTTGATCCTCTCTACTCTCTTTGACATCTCCTTCTCTCCTATGAATAAAAAGAAACAAACAAAATAATATAATTTAGTTTGTACATTTGATAAAACTTACACAACTCACATTCTCAGTACCTTCCACAAGTTTGATGAACTTAAGTCAATGCTTTTTAAAAAACTACAAAACCACAAGTCAGACTGATAGAAAAATCACAAAGAAATTTATATAACTGGAAAATACCTTTCTATTCTTATGTACTTTCACAACATATTCTTATGTACTTTATCGTTCACTTTTAAGCTACGTTTGCGCACAATGTAAACCCAATTGTTTTTTCATATATTATGGGCAATGAAAATTAATCCAGAAACAAGAACCAAACTAAAGAAGTAGGTGGTTTATTTTTTTAAAAGTATAAAAAAATAAACCTATGAAAGTCAAGTATTTTGAGTGCAAAACAACTACAAATAAACAAAGAATAAAATTACACTTGACATCACATTTCTGTCACAAAGTCACATAAACAAAATGATTATATAACAACCTTGTTGCGTGATAAATTCTCGCAACATCGTTTTATTTCAATATCTGTTTTATAACGCAAGGGCAACAACTGCTTGAAATCTATAGTCACTTTTCTCGGTAAGCATTTGTCTTCTCGCGTTAGTATCGAATGCAGTTAACTTTTGAGCTGTGGTCATTTTTGCGCTGGACTGCGCATGACTTGTCTTGTTGTTTGGTCGATCGGTTTCCGCCCACCACTAGTGGGAGTGAGCGATTTGGAATGGCGAAAGAGATGCCTCGTTGAAGAGGGGATCTCCGCTTTTTTTTTTTGTTCTGTCAGGGATGTGTAGTCCTCTTATGGATATTTCGTTTAGTCGAGATAATACCTCTAGTGTTTTCCCACATGTCGGGAGGCGTGATATTTCTGTGTATTTCATGAAAGCAAGGTAAATTGACTTTTTCATTAACTCTATCGATTTTGGGTCGTGAGCGATTTCGATTCATAGCCTGTCTCCGAAAGTCGTCGTCACGAGATGTTCTTTCCCAGCTCACATGTCGCTGCATTGTACTGCATCGGTTGATGCAGGTTCCAAGGACCATTACTTGCTACTTTGTTAAATGAACTAGGTTTAGAAAACCTTTATTATCTAGAGGATATTCTTGAGGACATTATTTATACTTCGGCAGACGTGTCTGTCTTGCTGAAGTCAAACTAAGGAGAGTGAACTGATCTCATACATCTGGTTATCTCCTGGCTGTTATAGAAAAGGATGGAGTTGTTCACCTGACTACATTTACAGCACTTTGAAATATAACATGCATCTGACTCATCATTGTAATGCTGTCTACCGTTTATTGCTGTATTGAATGTTGCTGTGATAATGACTGTTTGATGTGCCTACACATTTGCGTAACCATTTTGTCACTGTGGCGTCCACAATAAATAATGAAGAAAAACGTCAACGGCTGTTTCAAGACTCATTGACTTTATACGTCGTGAGTTTACTGACGTCCTATGTGGATTGCCCTGTTATTGTTGCATGAACATTGTTTTTTGACTGAACACATCTACACACTACACAAAACCAGACATGCGGATGCCATCCATCATCATATGGCATCACGCATCATTTGGTGGCCATAAGCTGGTTTGATTCTGGTACTAGCAAACACGGGGTCCCTTACCCACTTCATTTTCAACAAGAATTCATCAGCATCCTTCAAGAAATTAACATTCTTCAATACAGTCAACATCTTCAAAATTTTCAAAGTACTCGGCGTTGCCCGGTAAAAGTCAAAATTTCAACTTTTTGACGGAAACAAGAATTTGACAGTACCCGGCGTTGTTACATGTTGCCGGATAACTCGGACTGCTGTTATCTTTTACGCAAGTCAAGCAAGTTGCTGCTGTCAAGGTTCCAGTGCTGTCGTTTTTTGAGAAGGTCAAGTGCCGGTTGAAACGGGTTGTTTTCTGAAGAAGGCCAAGTACCGATTTCCATCAACTTACTTTTGGATTAGAAGGTCAAGTGCCGAAACAACTCAACACACAGTATTTCAGAAGCTCTTGTACCATCGTGTTAGCAGTGGAAGCAGTTCAGATGTGCCATCATCGTTGGAGCTTCGCTCTTTAGGACGTTGATTGACATCCGTTTTTCTGCTGTTCTACGATTGGAAGCCTTTAAGTTAAGTGGCCTGTTTGTATGTAAACTGTGCCCTTATACTTCTGCTGAGTCTTCTGTGTATCATCTCATTCTATATGTTATATGTCTATATATGTTATTTGTATATTTATATGTTTATATTTCAGCGGGTTCTCGGTTGGGTGGTGTCTCCGTTAGATTATGCCACGTCATAGAGGTCGTCTATTGTGAGCGTTTTCTGTAGGGTTTGCAAATTTCCGATACTGGAATTTGCTAAGCGACTTCTGTTGCTATTTATGTTAGCTGTGATGACATGTTTTAATATTGTTTTCGTTATTATTTCACATTCTTTAGTTTTGTTGTGATTTGTTTGTATTTGTTAGCCTACTCTTGTCTATAATTTAGTTTCATACAACATTTTTGTTTATACACTGTGGTGTCATGTATTTTGTTTAATTCTATCGCAGATATCGTCACATTTTTTGTGATATTTCATTAATTTCTGCTTTATTTTTAGTTGATTTCTGCGAAAGTTTTTGTATTGTTGCTGATCTTTGTTATTGTTTACATTGTTATTGTTTACATTGTTTGTATTGTTTACATTTTCAATGTTTACATTCTGCATGTGTTTACATAGTCATTGTTTACAGTTATAGTAATTAGTTAATGGGCTATGCTAATGCACTGTTACTACTACTATACTGATGATAAATGAATGATGAATAGTGTCGTGCACTATTGAATGAGAAGTGCACTTATGATCAAGATTTGAGTGCTGATATTTCATATACAAGTTCTTTGATTGGAGACTTGTTTCCCACAGAGACTGGGATAATATAATGTGATGTGAATATACAAGTGCTTAATTAAGACTTGTTACACTTAGGTTTGAAATAAATTAGTTAATTATTTCAGGTTTTGGACTCATATGTTAGACAACATGTCTACATTTGAGCATTTTATTGAGCAGGGTAAATTGCTTGGGAAGACTGGTGATAAGTTAGAAGAATTTGCAACTGCTCGATATGATAAAGCAATGGAAGCTGAACAAAAGAAACTGCATATGGAAGCTGAACAAAAGAAACTGCAGATGCAGGTGGATGAAAAGAGATTCCAAATGGAAATGAAAAAACAAAAAAGGGAATCAGAAGCTGAGGAAAGAAAGCTACAGCTAGAGGCTGAGAATAAAAGACTTGAAAAAGAAGCTGAGAATAAAAGACTTGAAAAAGAAGCTGAAAATAAAAGACTTGAAAAAGAAGCTGAAAATAAAAGACTTGAAAAAGAAGCTGAAAATGAAAGACTTCAAATGCAGGCTCAAGCTGAAGAAAGGAAGTTACAAAGAGAGTCTGATGAGAGGAAAGCAAAAATGGAACATGAAGAAAAACTCTTAGCTTTAGAGTTGGAGAAATTGAAATTGACGAGCATGAGTAATGGTAATGATTCAAACAAGGGTTCATCTTCTGGGAAGGCTAATAATGATACTTTTAAGATTAAGTTACCAACATTTAGTCCTTCCAGTGATGACATAATGTTCTATCTGGACAGATTTGAACAAGCATGTACAGCTCATAACATAGACAAAGCAAAATATGTTTATCAGTTATCAGGGATACTGACAGGTAAAGCTCTAAGTATATTAAATATGGTGGATGAACCTGACAAGAGCAATTATGAGGTTGTCAGGGCCGCTTTGTTAAAGAAATATCAGCTTAACGAAGACGGCTATCGTCTACAATTTAAAAACATGTTACCTGAAAATGGAGTTGAATTCTCCGAGTTTATTGCAAGAATACGCATTACTTTCTCACGATGGGTTGAACTATCTAAGACGGAAAAAACTTATGAAGGACTTATGGACTTAATACTTAGAGACAAAGTCATGTCGTCTGTCAATGAGTCTTTCCTTGCTTTCCTTCATGAACGTAAACCTAAAACAATAAAAGAAATGGAAGATTTCTGTTGCCAATACGTAACTGCGCACCCACACATAACCATGGGTAACTCTAAGGTGAAAGAAGGTTTACCAGTTGCTTCGGCAGCTCCGTATGGTCAAAACTTTGCTCGTAGATCCCAACAAAACTGATAACTTCAGAGGTAATAATAGTCGGGGTAGATCTCAACACAAAAAAAAAAGAGATATCAGCAGGCTAATGCTGTACAACAGGAAACTGAGGGAGCCTGTAATCATGTTGTTGATAGTAAAAACTTTGACGCTGTCACTAGTTCTGCTTTTGACTTTGAGAGAGCAAACAAATGCCCCCAATGCAGTACTTTATTCGAACCGGGTACCATAACTACTTTGAGTTTTGTGGTCACCCACTTCCCGCACTGTGCGGCACTCTAGAAAAAATTATCCTTACTGCTGTTATTAAATGTGCCCTCCTTTCATTTATCCGAGATGTGAATGGCCTTGTCGATCTTAATCACCTCCTTATTGCGGACGCCTTAATTACTGCGTGTATTCCTTACCTACGGTGTTAGGGTAGTGTACAATCATCCAGCAGATTGCTGCTTGGGATATACACATACACCATGCAAGCTTTCATATATTCTCTAGTTGCAAGAGCGCATAGCTCTTACAAACACCCGATAGTCTGCAGTGCACATTGTGATCCCTGGAAGTTCCATAGCCAAGATCAGCACTTAGCTAATCACTCGTGTCACTTATTCTGCCGATTTCCTAACTACCTTCTACGCACATCTTCTCACTAGAGAGCATTCACTACGATTTAACATTTTGGCGTAGGGATTGCAAGAGTTTGTTTGCGATGTTTTTACGGGGGAGGGAGAGCCCCGAAGCTTGTGTAGGACGCTTGGTGTCTACTCCGTCACACGGGGGGGTCCTTGTCCATGCAACATTGTGGGGGGTGACCGTTCGGGGCGGTTTGGTTTGCGTGCGAGCTGATCCTTCTTATTCCACTTGTTGGGGAGGGGGCTCCATACCATTAGTCCTCTGTTTTGTTTGAGAACTCCCCCGCTTAGGCTTCAAAACGGGTGGGGTGTGGGTGTTTCTATGTTGGTTCTTCTCTCTTCGCGTTAATTGGTTGTCAACTACACGTACAGAGCTGGGAGGGTGTTGGGGGTGGGGGGGGTCGCGATCGTGACGTGGGGTCAGGTGGCTATACGGGGGGTGCCCCCGCGGTGGCTCTATACACGAGTCAAGTTTGGGGTCTTGTGCATTGGACATCGTCTTGCGGGGATTCGCTGTAATGGGGGGGGGCTTTAGGGGCGCATGGGGTCGGATGGCCTACAGGGGGTACCTACCCCGTGCGGGGTTTGGGGAGGTTTGCGCGCAGTCATGTCCCACCCTTGACAACTGTCTGGTGTGTTCCCTGGGGGGGTGGTCGGGGGTTGGTTCTGTGCATTCTATTGGGGGGTCTTAGCAATGGGGGGTGTGTCAAGTCTATGTTGTTCATGTTTGTGGGGTCTGGTGTGGGTTTTAAGGCCCCCTTCCCCCCCCATATCGCCCCGGGTACAAACAGTGATACGGTGTCGTGTGAGGGCGCGCCCCCCTCACATTTTTGGGCTTGAGTAAGTTTGGGTCAAAACGTCGCTAGCCGCCGCCCGCATCCCGAGCCATATGGTTATCACCCATACCCCCCCCCCCCCCCCCCCCCCCCTACGTATTTGGTGTGTTGATCAATACATGGGCTCCTCAGTCCACCCCCCTATCTCTTACCCCCTGTTTGGGTCGACCACCGGGGTATACTTCATCCCCATCTGTATGTTCCTCTACCCCCAGATTACGGTCATTGTACCCCCCCCTGGCAACCCCCGGGCGCACTCACGGTCCCGACGTGGGTATCATGGGTATATGGGTCAAACCGTGTTCCTTGCTAAAGCCCTATACAGGTATAGAGTCCTGGGGCGGCGGGTTACTCATAGCCCCCCCCCACTTTTTTCCCCGGGGGACGCCCCGGGGCTTTACGGCATTATTAGGACGCCATCTATTCCCTGACTGCTCATGCGATCCTCTCATTCCCCCCCTAGCCTCGAATGTGAAGTCTTGATGAGCCTCCGGGGGATGGGTTTAACTAGGTACGAGTAGTAAGGTGAAAGGCACATTTATAATCGCACGATAAGACCACTCCGTGTTAAGAACTTTTATATGGCCCCCCTCCCCACCTCTGGTGCATATCACGAATCTTAACCGTTGGGGCGACACAGGGTGATATGCAGACATGGTGGGGGAAGGGGAGAAGGAGCCTGTGCGGAGATGCCCGGGCCGGGAGAGCAATTAGCTGCCCGGGGAGTTACCGTAGCCCCTAAGATCACAATGTTGCCCGTCTGCGGACCAGGAAAGATGGGTAGCGGATCACTTCGGGTGGGGGGCGAGCCCATAATGCTCGGGCTTTCCCGTCGTGCATGAAGGCCCTGGTGTTTGGGAAGAGTTGAAGCTATTGCCAGAGGACGACAAGCAGCCAACATGGCGGTCATTGCTAATTGTGTCGTGAGCACCCTCCCCAGTACCTCCCCCCCCCCCCCCAGTAGAGACCGGGCCGTCCTGACATTAAAACAACCCCAGGATTGAGTTTTTTTGTGACCGACGAGAGCAACATCCATGTCTTGGAGCCCCGAGTGTCCACCCCACACACCGTTCACATGTCTCGTTTAATTGGGTTTTTACTTTAATACGTTGCCCCGGTTGGCCCACCCCACTGTGGGGTGCATCCGGTGGGGAGTTTTGGTAGTCTTCGGGCGCATCCGACAGTTTCGTTCACACATGACAGGCTCACGTTTTAGGCGGACACACACCCCCCCCTGGCCCGGACCCCCTTGGGTCCCCTGCCCGACCCCGTTGCGCCCCCCCCCCAGTAACGGTCAGTTTTTGGTGGTTTATCTGTTTAGTCGGTGGATGTTGTTTATCACAAATCATTCGACATTACAAGACATATGGGATGTGGAGTTATACTTGGATGTTAGTATCGTTGGGTTTGACAGTTTGATATGGAGTGATTATGTATTCGTGGGTCTGTAGCAAGGATTGTAGTACAGTGGGATGGTCGGGGTCTTTGCATTCCCCTGGGCGATGTTTTTTTGATCGATTATGTGTGCGTAACGGTTGGTTGGTTATCATTCCAGGATTAGCTCCCAACTGATAGATTTTGCGGTCGTTTTCATTGGTCCCTTTTTTGGGGGTTGTTGTGGGGCTCCCGGTGCCCTACCAGAGTTACGTTCCGTGAGGTGATGGGGTTTGTTGCGGGTTAGAGTGGTTGACAAACAATATTGATGGTATTTACAGGTCAACATTTGTTGGGTTTACGTTGTTGTTACTTAGTATGGAGGGATAGGGGGGTAGGACTCAAGGCGGGTGTATGTGTTATTTACGGAAGGAGAGGGACCCCGCATTCTGTAGTCATCGAGATAACAGGCACAGTTCGCTTATTAGGGGGAAGTTATTTGTAGATTGTTTTACTGGGCTCAGGTGTTGAACATTTGGAGTTGGGGTTTGGGGGGTGGTGACATTATGATTGGCTAGATGCTGATTGGGTATATGATTTGTGGGCGCGTGCGGGGTCATTTGTGGGTTTGTTCCCCGTACTAACAGTGTTATGGAGATGTAGGAGGTCGGTTACTGGCGATGTTTCTTGTATGTGCCCCCCCACCACTTATGTGTCACAATTGTAAGTTTGACATTCCGTATTTACTGCCCGATTCGTTGCAAGGTATGTCTATCAAGTATTGTGACAGTTTTTTGAGTTGCTAAGAGAGAGGTGTGTGTCGTGCGGACCCACGACCCCATGCTGTTGCCGCCTAGAGGTGTCCAGGCTGGCTGACCTGACTTTTTTTCACACCCTAGTGTAGGCCGTGATAGATAACAACTTAGTAATGGGTAATTATGGCCAATATCTTTGTCAGAGTGGAGGATATCTGGTTGTGTTCTGATGTCACTCGGCTTATAGAGTGATACTAGATCAGTAGCATTAGGGCATCATAGCATTAGTTTTATGGTTTTGTCGATGTTAGGTGCGGATGGGACACTGTCGTTTTGTGGAGTGCTCAACTATTTGTGGGGCTGTAGTGTTAGTAATACAGAGGCAACACCAGAGATGTGTGGATACAGTTTCATAGCATAGATGGGGGGTTTAGAAGTGTATGTGATTATAGTGATTAGGGTAATTTGTTCAGTATGGTTTTTGGGTGTCTGGTTAGTATTTCGGGGGATGATTGATAGGGGGGAGTTGGATGTGTGGGGGGGTGGTTATTTGTAGGGTGGGGGGTTTGAGTATGAATGTTGGGTTGGTTAGGTGTATGGGGAGGTTTATGTGTCGATAGTACTCTGGAGTGTTTGTTTTAATGATACCTAAATGCTGAATTTTGTTATGGATAAATGGGTGTGGTGTGGTGGGTTTGGTGTGTATGTTTGTGTTGTTGTTTTTTGATTTAATGGGATGTGGGATGTTTATTGGTGGGTTTGTAATGGTTAGAAATTTTTGTAATGTTGTATTTTAGTGTTTTATTGAATTATTTGTTTGGGTTATTAAAGTGTTGGGCTAGGATTCAACAGGTGAGGTGCATGGCCATGTTTTATGGTGTAATGTCGCATATATGGAACACTGATCTTTTCTATGACAGTGTGTGCAGATGAGGTGATTTCTTGATATGTGGATTGTTATACCAGTAAAAAGGTTATTAGGAAGAAAAATAGATTAGAAGTTACGGTGATGTGGAATTGTGATATGTGTTTGGTGATTATGTTGAGTAATGATAGTTGAGTGGTGTGAGGACATTTTTGTAAAGATAGGTAGTAAAGTTGAATTAACATGAGGGTGTTTGGTGAGTTAGTTAAGGGGTTTTTGCCTTTAGCAATATGAGTAAGGTGGGGAGGGGTAATTGAGATATGGACACATTAGTGGTAAGAAAATAGTGGAGTGTGGGTATGTTTATGTGTGTTTGAGGGAAGGGTCGGAGGTATTTTGATGATTGGTATAACAAAGATTGGGGTAGGATAGGGTTGGAAAGGAGGTTTTAGGGAATGGGAATGTTTTTGGAGGGAGGGGTGTATGTGTTAATTTAGGGTAGTAGTGAATAGTTTATTGAGTGATGAGACAGGGTGGAGGTTTAAGGAGAGTGTTGGAGCCTTGAGGGTGTCATAGGGGTAATTCCATATATTTATTTAGGTTTGGGTTAGTGGAGGATAGCAAGGGGGGGGGGAGATGGTTGGTGACCAGAGTTTATGGGGGGGGGGAATGGATTAGGTGTGGTGGAGAAGGATAAGATAGGGATGGTGGATGAAAGGGAGGGATGGATGGTGTGTGGTTGAGTAAGGAGAGGTGGGATTAAGGAAAAGGAATGGGGGGGAATGGTATGGAATAGGTTGAGGGGTTTTTAGGGGAGGGGGAGAAGTTGAGGGAGGGGGTAGTTATGAGTATTGGAGAGGAGTGGGGTATTTATGGGATGGATGGTGGGGAGATAGGGTATGGAAGGGTATATATGTGGGATGTGTTATGGTATGTTGGTAGGTAAGTATTGTTGAATTGGTGGGGGTGGAAGGTGAATTTGAAGTGTATATAGGGATGGAGATTGGGTTTTTTGGGTTGGGTGGTTTTGGATTGTTTGTGTTGGTTAATGAGTAGGATAATGTGACCAGGACTTCACCATGGGGGTTCTTCTTCCATGGTTTATTGTCCGGAAGAAGGATAAGAACATACGAATTTGCGTTGATTATCGCAAATTGAATCAGGTCACAAAGTTCGACGCTGAACCGATGCCTTTGTTTAGAAGATCTACTGATTAACTTTCTAATTCTAGATTCTTCACTAAACTTGACTTGTCTAAAGGTTATTGGCAAGTGCCTTTAGCAGAGCATGCCAAACCTCTTACTGCTTTTTCTACACCTAGGGGTCTATTTCAATGGAATGTTATGCCTTTTGGTCTCATGAACGCCCCTGCCACTTTCGTTCGCATGATGCGTCGAATTCTGTCACATCGTTCGGATGTCATCGCATACTTAGATGACATCTGTCTCTTCAGTGATACCTGGGAAGATCACTATTTAGGGTTATATGACTTACTGTCCACTCTACGTGAGAATAATTTGACAGCAAAACCTTCTAAAGCTTTTGTTGGTTTTGGTGAAATCTCTTTCCTGGGTCATCGTGTTGGTCATGGTCTCTTGAAGACAGAAGACCACAATACTTCCAAAATACTGAACATCTCTGTTCCTAAAACGAAGAAACAAGTTAGGAGTCTCTTAGGTTTAATTCAATTTTATGGGAGATTTATTCCAAATTTATCTTCGATCATGGCACCTCTCTCAACATTGTTGAAGAAAGGTTCGCCTAATCTGGTCCGTTGGTCTGAAGAATGCCAATCTTCACTAGACCAAATCAAGAAATATATTTTCTTCTCCTCCCATCTTAAGATTACCTACTCTTGATAGGACTTTTGTTCTTCGGAGTGATGCTTCATCCACTGGGATTGGAGCAGCACTGATGCAAGAATATGCAAATACTCTGCATCCTGTTATGTACATTTCTAGAAAACTAAATGCGGCAGAGAGGAACTACTCGGTTTTAGACCGTGAGTTGTTAGCGATGGTTTGGTCAATTCTAAAGCTACAAAGATTCCTCCTGGGCGCACATTTCATTCTAGAGACTGATCAGAAAGCTCTTACAGCTATTCAGACTAAGAATTTGAAGAGTTCGAGATCCACTCGATATGCTATAGCTCTTCAACCTTTTCACTTCACGGTACGAGCTATCCGTGGTGCGGATAATGTGATGGCTGACATTTTGTCTAGATGCCCACATGACTCCAACTAATACTTCTGTCCTATATTTCTATATATTACAGAGTCATAACACACCTATATTTCTACAATAGATTAGCACATCTGTACTTACTTTATATGTACACACTATCGTGCTTTGTTGTCATCTTCTTCTGTTCGTTTTTTAAAATGATAGAGGAGGACTGAGTAGTTAATATAAGGGCCGTTAGTTTACTAAACAGCCACAATTATTAATAATGTATTGTACCTTATGAAGCATATTAGTTATTAATTAGCATTATATTGCTTGTACTTTCTCAGAATGTCATTGTTGAGCTGAGGACTTACCTTACGAGTTCTAGATTGTGTACTTACCCTCGGAATACCAGAGCATATGTCCTGGATCGTCATGTAGTTTAACTTTACTATGTACTTATGTCATTACATGTCAAAGAATGTACTATTTAAATTTTCCTATCAGATTTGTACATCCATTTTTAAAGACAATATTAGAGTATGCTGTTTAATGATGATTATAGTAACTTGCATACGTATATTGTGTTTACATGCTAACGTGATGTGTGTTGGTGACACCTCCCCGATGTGAATATTTTTTGAGACATATTTATTTTTCTGTTGAGGTATATCCTCACCAGACACTCTATAATTAGCCTATTGTTTGGCAATTTAATTAATTATCAGCGCATAATTCGTGCGTTTTGAGCCGCTTATCGCTTGCTCTTTGATATTGAAAAAAAAATATGTTCCACATTTTTTTTTTTTTATCGGGAGGAGGTGGTGATATGTTGCGTGATAAATTCTCGCAACATCGTTTTATTTCAATATCTGTTTTATAACGCAAGGGCAACAACTGCTTGAAATCTATAGTCACTTTTCTCGGTAAGCATTTGTCTTCTCGCGTTAGTATCGAATGCAGTTAACTTTTGAGCTGTGGTCATTTTTGCGCTGGACTGCGCATGACTTGTCTTGTTGTTTGGTCGATCGGTTTCCGCCCACCACTAGTGGGAGTGAGCGATTTGGAATGGCGAAAGAGATGCCTCGTTGAAGAGGGGATCTCCGCTTTTTTTTGTTCTGTCAGGGATGTGTAGTCCTCTTATGGATATTTCGTTTAGTCGAGATAATACCTCTAGTGTTTTCCCACATGTCGGGAGGCGTGATATTTCTGTGTATTTCATGAAAGCAAGGTAAATTGACTTTTTCATTAACTCTATCGATTTTGGGTCGTGAGCGATTTCGATTCATAGCCTGTCTCCGAAAGTCGTCGTCACGAGATGTTCTTTCCCAGCTCACATGTCGCTGCATTGTACTGCATCGGTTGATGCATGTACCAAGGACCATTACTTGCTACTTTGTTAAATGAACTAGGTTTAGAAAACCTTTATTATCTAGAGGATATTCTTGAGGACATTATTTATACTTCGGCAGACGTGTCTGTCTTGCTGAAGTCAAACTAAGGAGAGTGAACTGATCTCATACATCTGGTTATCTCCTGGCTGTTATGTCACTGTGGCGTCCACAATAAATAATGAAGAAAAACGTCAACGGCTGTTTCAAGACTCATTGACTTTATACGTCGTGAGTTTACTGACGTCCTATGTGGATTGCCCTGTTAGTGTTGCATGAACATTGTTTTGAATGATATAAATTGTACTTATTATAACCACGACTCAAAACAGGGGCCCCAAACAGATGTGTCACAATGCACAAATGTGCTGGTAAATTTCCATTTCTCCTTATCACAAAATACAGTATCAATAATATAGTCCTAGTCTTCTGTGCACCTGCCCTGGTTTGGTAAAGTGTGTCAGCATTTAAAATAGGTTGGGAACATCCCATCTAAACATTTTATGTCACCTGTTTTGACTAGGAATACAAGTGAACCTTCCAGCTTTGTTCAATATGGCAAAGGAAGTTGAGGTCAGGAAATGACATTCATTAATCTGGACAGCCTTATTGGAAAAATTGTGTAATGGTTCAGTAATTAACAGCATCTTGTTTACAAAACAACCAGCTAAATATTTCACAACTGAAAATGAAAGATGAGCAAAGAAGCACGCTTTACCTGATTCAAATATACTCTTGAACTGGTTGATTTCAACTTGAGCACCGGACACCCGGAATACACCTTGATGATGCAGCCCTGTGACAGAAAGATAGGTAAACTAGTATTGTTACTGACTCTGTGGTAGACCACAATATTAAAAAATAAAGTTTTGCTACTGGACATGTGGTAGACAAGAAAGATAAGTAATACTATTTTGCTACTGTACCTGTGGTAGACAAGAAAGATAAGTAATAAAGTTTTGCTACTGCACCTGTGGTAGACAAGAAAGATAAGTAATACTATTTTGCAACTGGACCTGTGGTAGACAAGAAAGATAAGTAATACTATTTTGCTACTGCACCTGTGGTAGACAAGAAAGATAAGTAATACTATTTTGCAACTGGACCTGTGGTAGACAAGAAAGATAAGTAATACTATTTTGCTACTGCACCTGTGGTAGACAAGAAAGATAAGTAATACTATTTTGTTACTGGACCTGTGGTAGACAAGAAAGATAAGTAATACTATTTTGCTACTGGACCTGTGGTTGACAAGAAAGATAAATAATACTATTTTGCTACTGAACCTGTGTTTGACGAGGAAGATATGTAAACTAGTTTTGTTACTGACCCTGTGTTAGACAAATCTTCTTTTTCTTCCATCCTTAGCCACCAACCGGCAAAGCAGTATGTGGCCAGTACGCCTAGTGGCGTCTTAGGGCAACAACAAATTGATCAATCTATCGCTGTTTCCACCACGCCTAGTGGCGTCTTTGTGGAACAAAAACAGACCAAACAATCTATCGCTGTTTCCGTAATCAGATTGGTTGGCAAGCAGGTGATCAGCCCACTGTGCGAAGTTTTTACGGGATGGGGTAAACAGCCCCATGCCCAAACCCTCCTTAGTCGCTTTTTACGACATGCGTGGTAGGGTGCAGTGTTACTATTCTTTGCTCCCCTTTCGGGCCCCGGCAACACACGGGTGTTAGACAAATAGATAAGTAATAATGCTTTGTGACCTGACCCTATAATAGACAGATAAATAAATAATAATCGCTATTGGTCCTATGGTAGACAGAGAGATAACAAAAGCAGTTTTGTTACTGACCCTGAGGTAGACAGACAGATAAGTAAACTAGTTTTGTTACTGACACTATGGTACACAGACAGATATGTTAACTAGTTTTCTACAGACACAATGATAGACAGATAGATATCAGATAGATGTGTAAACTAGTTTTTTTACACATCCTTTATTTGCTACTGACGATATGGTAGAAAGATAAGTAATACATTTTTGCTACTGACCCTTGATGCTAATACAGCTTTACTACTGACCCTTGATGCTAATATAGCTTTACTACTGACCCTGTGATAGACAAATAAGTAATATAGGTAATATAGTTTTGATACTGACCCTGAAGTAGACACATAAGTTATACAGTTTTGATACTGACCCTGAAGTAGACACATAAGTTATATAGTATCGCTATTGACCCCGAAGTAGTCTTCTTCTTCTTCTTCGATCCTTAACCACCGACCGTCAAAGCAGTCAGTGGCCATCACGCCTAGTGGCGTCTTGTAGGGCAACAACAAATTGATTCCACTTTGCACGGTCGGTGGCCATCCTTCGTACAGTGCCCCAACTCTGGTTCATTCTTTGCATCTCAGCCTCCACAGTCCTCCGCCAAGTGTTTTTTGGTCGGCCTCTCTTTCGTTTTCCTTCAGGGGTCCAAAGCATAGCTGTTCTTGTGATGGCATCGGGGTCTCTTCTGAGGACATGACCAACCCAGCTCCAGCGTCTGCCAGCTATGATGGTATGCATGTCCTCTTGCTTGCTACGAGTAAGCAGATCTTGGTTGGTGATGGTATTCGGCCAAAAGATTCGGTGAATTTTTCTTAGGCATGTTGTGTGAAAAGAGGACAATTTTGACATTTCCTTCTCTGTGACTCTCCAGCATTCCGTACCATAGAGAAGCACAGAAAGCACGCAACTCTGGTATAATCTTAATTTTGTGCTTGTGCTGTATTGGGAGGACTTCCAGATGTTATTTAGGCTAAAGAAGGCTGTTCTTGCCTTATTCATTCTGATGTTGATGTCTTTGCCTGCCCCACCGTCTGGTGTTACTATCCTTCCTAGGTATGTGAAGGTATCTGTCTGTACCAGTTGCTGATTCCTTACTGATATGGGCTCAGGGTTGCTCACATTGAGCGTCATGACCTCAGACTTCTTTAAATTGATGTTCAAGCCCACCTGCTGGCTAAATTTATTAAGTCTATCCGTTTTTTCCTGGATGTGTTGATGTGAATGTGCCAGCAGTGCAATGTCATCTGCATATTCCAGATCTTCCAATGTTGAAAATGTAGTCCATCTTATTCCTCTTGGACTGCCCTCTGTTGTCTGGCGCATCACCCAGTCTATGACTGTTAAAAATAGAGTGGTTGATAAGGGGCATCCCTGTCGTACTCCTGTCTTCACCTTGAAGGTTAGGTTGCTCTGCCCAACACTACACGTAAAGTTGGCATAGAGGCTTTTTATGATTGACACTATGCAGCTTGGAATTCCATAAGCCCTCAGTATTTTCCATAAACTGTCCCTATGTATGCTGTCAAAAGCCTTTTCAAAATCAACAAAATTTATGTAAAGCTGTCTTTGCCATTCTGAGCACTGCTCTATAATGTTCCTGAGAGTGAATATATGATCTTCTGTTCTTTCTAAATCCTGCTTGTTCTTTCCTCAGTTTGTAGTCTACTGCCTTTGAAATTCTCTGTATAATTATCCTGCCTAGTATTTTGCTGGGAACTGAGAGAAGAGTGATTCCTCTCCAATTATTGCAGTCTGAAAGATCTCCCTTCTTGGGCAATTTGACAATTATTCCTTTGTTCCACTCTGATGGTGTTGTCCCCGTTTTCCACACTTGTGCAAATAGTGGTTCTAATAGTTCTGCTGCTAGCTCAGGGTCTGTCTTAAATAGCTCTGCATTTAAGTTATCATGGCCCGGAGCTTTACCGTTCTTTAACCCTTTGATTGCTGTGATGATTTCTTTTTTTCGTGGAATGTCTGTATTTACATCTAGATCGTTTTCAGCCTCAGGAACATTCAATTGTGTCTCTGGTATTTCCTTGTTCAGAGTTTCTCTGAAGTGCTCTGCCCATCTTGTTTCCTGTCCCTCTGCTGTCTTGATGAGATTTCCTTGCTTATCTCTTACTAATGTAATATTGTTTGCACCTTGTTTTCCGCTGATGAATTTAGTTATTTTGTATACTGTGCTTTGTTCATTTCTCAGTGCTGCCTCTTCTGCCTGTTTTGCAAGATCGTCTAGGAAATTCCTTTTGTTGGCTCGGGTTTGGCGTTTAACTTCCCTGTCCAGTTGACTGTACTGTTCGCTATATATAGTTGCTTTAACCTGGGGGACTTCGCTTCTGTTTTCTTTCTTTTCATTTCCTTTCTCATCTTTATGGTGTTTAGTGTTTCTGGTGTTATCCAGTCTTGCTTCTTCCTTTCCTGGAATCCTAAGCATGATTTGCTACTTTCCTTATATATTGTTGAAATGGTGTTAAAATTCTGGTCTATATCATCAGTCAATGTCTTTTCCTGGCTTTTGGCAAATTGATATCGTTTCTTAATGTCGGCCGCAAACGCTTTTCTGGTAAGGGGGTCCTTCAATTTGCTGATGTCAAACCTTTTCTGTGTAGTTACAGTTGGTCCAGCCCTTCTTAGTTTCACTTTCAGTTTTGCTACTACTAAATGGTGATCGCTTCCCACATCTGCACCTCTTCTTACCTTCACATCTTGTAATGCATGTCTCCATCTACCGTTAACCATGATGTGGTCTATCTGGTTTCTGTCCCGACCATTTGGTGATTCCCATGTTAACTTGTGAATTTCCTTATGTGGGAAAAGTGTTCCTCCAATGACCAGGTTGTTAATGCTACAGAAACTTATTAGCTTATCCCCATTTTCGTTTGCTATTCCGCTGCCGCATTTCCCCATTGTTCTTTCATTGTATGTATTGTGTGTACCAACTTTCGCATTGAGGTCTCCCATTACTATAACAAGATCATATCTAGGTGTGTCCTCCATTTCTTTCTGCAGTTGTTGATAGAATTCATCCTTGACCTCCTCATCGCTATCATTCGTTGGTGCGTAGCATTGTATTATTGTAGTGTTGGTGAATCTCCCTCTCAATCTCAATCGTATCAGTCTGTTGTTGATGGGTTTCCATTCCAGTAATGTCCTTTCTATCCCTTTCTGTAGAATAATGGCTACGCCTTCACTGTGCTGTCCATCCTCTCTTCCAGAGTAAAGTACTGTTTCTCCTGTTGCTGTTTTAACTTTTCCTGCCCCTGTCCATCTGCTCTCGCTTATCCCCAGGATGTGTAACCTATAGTTTCTCATTTCTGCCATGACCTGTCTTAGTTTACCTGTCTCGTACATTGTCCTGACATTCCAAAATCCTATTCTTGTATCCTGTTTTGCGGTCAGGACATCCGTTTTCATGTCAGTGGCTTCCTTTCGGCTTTCACCACTGACAGTCATACGAGCCACAGACTCCGAATGTCCATCCCGCAGCAAAGTTTGTTCATTTGATGTTGTTTCCGTAACTTCATTATTTTTTTTACATAGACAGGGGTGTCAGCCCTATGCTAAAACCCCCAACCTGGAGGACCAGGGTACCAGCTTTTGTCTGACCCCTACCCACACAGACCAGTCCAGCTTGGTTGAACCTACCAGGAGTAAAACTCCCACTGGCATAGCTCTGGGGATTGTCAGGATACGCAAGCTGCCATACCGCTACAAGGTATAGGTACCATTGATGGCAGGACCCCGAAGTAGACACAAGTTATATAGTTTTGCTATTACATGTGGTAGACACAAAAGTTATATAGTTTTGCTATTGACCCTGAAGTAGACACAAGTTATGTAGTTTTGATACTGACCCTGAAGTAGCCACATAAGTTATACAGTTTTGCATTTGACCCTGAAGTAGACACATATAGTTTTGCTATTGACCCTGAGGTAGACGGATAAGCAATACTGTTTTGCTACTGATCCTGTGCTGGAAAGAAAGATACATAAACTAGTTTTGCTACTGGCCCTGTGGTAGACAGACAAGTTATATAGTTTTGCTACTGATCCTATGGTGGACAAGAAAGATATGTAAACTAGTTTTGCTACTGATCTTGTGGTAGACATATAGATCAGAAATGTTTTATACTCCTAACTCAACATTACAGGTAACAGACAAGTTCATTAACAAGGGCAGTTATTGTATCTGACTCACAATCCATGCTTCAGAAGGTCCAAAGTGGATGGCTCTGGCATGAATGGAAAACCGCCATAGAAGCCTTGAATCTTCAGGAACTGGTGTAGATCTACTGTCTTGGTCACGCAGTGGTACGTGGCAATGAAAGAGCTGACAGACTAGCTTCAAGAGCACCCACAGAAGGTGCACTGGATATGGATAATTGAGACATACTGAGGGCAATTAATGATTGCCTATTAGAGAATGACACTGCAATTGATGAATTATATCAAAGCTAAGACTGCTGGAATTTGGCATCAAATGTAAGACCAGCAGGGATGGACTTATGAGAGGATACATCCAGCATGTATACAACCAGCGTGCAACAGGAACAATCAGCATTCATACCCTTCGAAATTTGCTGAGGGAGACTGAGCACCTATGGGTTTGCCCGGAGTGCAAACGTTGATTCTGATCAACAATAACAATGTTTTGTTATACAGTTTTGCTACTGACCCTGTGTTAGACAAGAAAGGTAAGTAAACTAGTCTTGCTACTGACCCTGTGTGACCTTCGCTCAAGACTTTGATCTTAATTATCTTTACTCACAACTGTGAGTGTATATCAAATATGATAAATCTTGAAGCAGTTAACATTTCTTGATGAGAAAACAAAGAACATGGAGGAAGGAGGTTTATAAGATAAATATAACAACTGAATGAAAAATTGTCTGCCTGTCTGTTATGTGATGTAGTTGATCAAATGAGAAAAAAAGTTATGCCAACAATAAAGTTCCTGATGAAGCAATGTGAAAAAAAAAAAACCAATTTTTCAATAAGGAAATTCTACACTAGTTCAACATTCAAGAAAGGAAAACCAAAATGTAATGTAAGTGAACAGTCTGTAAATCATATGATGAAATTCAATCCCCCCCCCCCCCCCCCCCCCCCCCCCCCCCCCCCCCCCCCCCCCCCCCCCCCCCCCCCCCCCCCCCCCCCCCCCCCCCCCCCCCCCCCCGTGTAAGGAAAGTTCTATAATTCATTGGTATTCTGACAACGTTTAGGGCTTTGAAATGAACATTATATGAACAGTTGCCCCCATATATACAAGTGGCAAGCTTAATGGGAAATGTCTGCATGTAAAATGTTGAAATGTCATACACAGTACCATTTTGTCAATGCTTTTATGAGCTATGCATCCAACCAGTTTTAGTAGCTCCCTTCAGTCATAACTGACTATGGGAATGCACCCCTCAGGTGATAGCCCTCAGTTGTTCTTCTGCCAGGTGTTCCTTTTAGTGTGCTCTTCTCGCTTCTGCTTACTGAGAACTTTTTGCCCAATCTGAGGTGGCACAGTAGGGAGCATCGCCACTTGGTGCAGTTGGCAGCTTCATCCTCCCAGGGTGCTAAATTAATGTCCAGTGCCTTCATGTATTTTTTACACACATCTCTGAACCCCAGCTGTGGTCGCCCAACTGTTCTTTTACCATCTGCTAGTTGCCCATAGAAAATATCTTTGGGGATGCGACCATCTTCTATGTGGTGGACAATGCCAAGCCAGCTCAGTCTGCACTGGCTAAGCAGTGTATACATGCTTTGAAGGTCAGCACCTCTACATTTGTCACTTTGTTCTTCCATGAAATACCAAGGATGTGGCGTAGATACCATAGATGGAAGGTATTGAGCCTTCTTTCTTGCTTAGCATGAGGTTGTTCATGTCTCGCTGCCATACAGAAGTGTGATGGTGATGCAGGCATTATATACTGCAGATTTGATCTTCACTATGAGTTTGGAGTTTATTATTGTATTAATAGACTCCCCAGTGCTCTTTAATATATATCTAGAACATATTATGCAGGAGGCTCTCTACGATTATAAAACAATCATTTCGATTGGAGGCCGACCTCTTTGCAATCTATGTTTTGCTGATGATATCGATCTTATAGCTGGAACAGAATCAGAACTTCAAGACCTTACCTCTAGACTGGAGAAAGTAACAAGAACGTATGGGATGGAAATTAATATAGAAAAAAGCAAGATATTGGTGAATAGCCATAAGAAACATGTTCCGACCAACATTACGTTAAATGGGCAAACGTTAGAAGAAGTTAACACCTTTAAATATCTGGGGTCCACTATATGTAGTGATGGAAGATCAAGTAAAGAAATCAAGACAAGACTTGAGATGGCCTCAGCTGCCATGACAAGGCTGAATGTGATCTGGAAAAGTAACATCAGTGATATGAGTAAATATCATATCATGTTTTGTATACGATCACTTCCTGGATGTATTGTTTATACACGGTAGCCTGTGGTTGCAGGAAGTGACGTCTTGACTTCTGTTAAAAATTGATAGCAGACGGCAACTTTGAATTGGGACACGTTGAGCGTCCTTTAGAAGACTTTGGCTTGTGTCTTCAGCCTGTGTGGATGGCATATGTCCGTGTGGACGATATTTTCAGCTTGTGTTATTAATTCACCTGCATGCTATTTTACCATCAATTGTATTACATCTTCAACTGCAAGTGTATTATCAGTTTAGGCATTAGCAGAGTGTGAAGTTTCTAAATGCGTGAGTACCAGACTTTATTAAAATGCATGATGTCTCCGAGGACGAGACGGTAGTCTAGATACGCCCAGACGAGAATTCTTATAATATGCACTTGATGAGATGAACAACATTGTGTTGCATTAAACGTTTGTACATGGTCAATGGTTATTGACGTGTTCGTGCCTGAGTGCTTGTGCGCGGGCCAGGGAGTTGGGATATGTCTGGCCAAAATTGAACCCACAGTATTATTACGTGCAAAGCTAATAAGGATAACCCTGGAAGGCGACTCAAGGCCTAAATAGAGACAGAGTGGCAAAGCATGGAGTCTGCTGCACTCTTGATCCAATCCATAGCAAGTCAAGCTATTAAGGAATCGTACCCGTATCAATCAGTCTTCCTGTGAAGATCAAATTATACAAATCACTTGTATTATCTATTCTCTTGTATGGGTGTGAGGGCTGGACACTCACTGCAGATACGGAGCGAAGGATTCAGGCTTTCGAGTATAAATGTTTTAGAAGAATTTTGCACATTTGCTATAAAGAGCACAAAACAAATGTCTATGTTAGAAAATAAACACCTATGCAGGCCACCAAGAACCACTTTTGTCAGTAGTGAAACGTCGAAAGCTCGCCTGGTTTGGGCATGTAACTCGTCATGACTCCCTTTCAAAAACGATCCTCCAAGGAACAGTCGAAGGTAAACGGAGAAGAGGAAGGCAAAGAAAATCCTGGGCTAACATCAAATGGGCAGGGCACGGTTTTTCCACACTTGTACGCATTGCTGAGGATAGAGAGCAGTGGAGGACCCTGTCTTCTGATGCTTCCACCATGGTACCCCTACGACCCGACGGGTTATGGGTTGAGATGAGATGATTGTATTAATCAGTTTATTAGCGCATTATACGGCAGTTAAGAATACATCCAAGGTTGTTGACAAAAAGTATTATAGAAATAATCAGATTTAGTGATATATTAATGTGAAGTACTATAAAACTGATATGATTAACATAACTGAACTCGTCTTCTTACAAGAAACAAAATTTAAATGCTCAGATAAATAATTGCAATACTGTGTTCATTAATGATACAACCAAAGAAAAGAGTTTAAGGATATTTATGAATGTACATAGTGAGGTTCCAAGCTTAAGGTGAGAAGTTATAACTTACCATACAGATTGATGACCCTTATGCAGCTTTTTATTATGAGTGGAATTTCTTGACCTGTTGCCTGTAATATGGAGTTTGGAGTATAAATACAATGCTTTATGTAAAAATATAAATTTCTAACATGGCATGAATAAATAAAAATATTAATCGTAAAAACTAACATTTCAACTTAAAATAAGAATCTTCAGCTGAAGTGTCCAAGCAGTCCTGTTGTATGGTCTCTGAAACATCAAGAACAAAAATAACAACCAAGTTGTTACAGACTTCCATAAATTGGCACTTATACAGAAGAAAAGGATTGAAATGGAATGACAAGACCACCATCATGCAACTGATGGAAAGAGTGAAACAAGATGTGAAAAGATGCTGGCATTAGAATAAGATTCTCATTGAGGAGATCAGCTGACAGCATTACTAGGCAGCCCTCGTGTAGTATCGTTTTTTGTTTATGACCACAAGATGTAATAGTTACTTTTAGATGTATTAGACGATACATAGACGACATCATCATGAAGACATACTGGAACATCAGGCATGGCAATACGAATTCTGCATGTAGATACCATTTTCAATGTCAAACTTGACTGACCTCAATGACCGTTGGACAACCCGTAAACGGCAAAGTATTGAGGTGAAGATTATTCACTTCTTTTCCATATCCAATCTTTTATCAAAGATACTTATGTATAAATTTGGCTGGACATCTTATCTTGAGACTTCATAAAGTTATCGACTTGGTTATTACTTTGCAAAAGGGATTCTGAACTCACTAGCAGTAGGTCATGATGCCTTACTGAAGCCCTGTCAAAATCTTGTAAAGTACTTACTTCAAATATCACATGGAGATATTGAAGAGTATAAATCAAACTTGGCTGTGGCTAACGCTTCGCCTTGGAAGGTAGCTAAGATATATAATCACAATCAACTATTCCCGCAATATCGGACTCAAAGACCAGAACAACGTCTGTCTTGAAAAACCGGCATCTTGTCTCTTCTCTCTCTGACGTGTCTCTGACATCATCAGCGCTCTTAGGCAACCAACGAATATTGGCGCACCGAATTTGTGCACTTTGGTGCATAATAAATTTAAGTTATTATCACATACATAGATGCGTACCTAAGTACGTCTAACAAAGTTAGATTTTGGCATCTGGTAATCCGTTAAGTCCTGTAGGTTTTCAGATAGTCCAGTCAACATAGTCCGGACGTTCCAGCATCCCAATCTGAGAGTTTGCTTATTTCTATTATTCTGATAATTGCTTGGTGCAAAATTTTCTGTCCACAGTTCGGGTTTGACCCTAATCCCCATGCACCCAATGGGGAAAGCAGACAGTGGCGGGACAACACCTTATTGACTGGGGGCTGCCCAGCTTGAAGTGGGCGGTAGCTGTCCAGTGAGATCCTAGAACCTCTCCCACTGTCGGAAGTAGCCCCTGGTGCCATGCCCTACGCCAATTGGGCAAAATGCTTATAACCGGTAACTGGTACTTCCCGTGTTTTGCTGACACCTACTGGGTGAAGCTGGAGTGTCCTCTCCAGGGCGCGAGCTTGGGCACAGTTATATGGAGATCAAGCTGTTGCCCATGCAGCATGTTCCCCCTCTCCACATAGCTGGTAGATCCAAAGGAACGGCAGTAGCCGATACAGTTTGGTACCAGCCACGTCGCAGGAGTTGCCAGAATAATGTCAAATCGACATTAGACTGCCTTAGGGACTCTGACTCCGGATTTATCCTCAGGGTTTACTCCCGAAGCCAATTCCATAAATGGATATTCCCGCAAGGCAGCGGTGGTTTGAATTCAGAGTTCCTTCTCTTAGATAAGCTACCAACCAAGGATTACGAGCCCTATCTGCCCGAAGCTGCTGGTTTTAAGGCGCCAGTCGCTCGCCTTTGCCTCTTCTCCCGTCAGTGGAAACAGTTCCGCAGGGCTCAAATTGAGCCACACGTGAAGGCCGGGAGCTGGACTTGGTTGTCAGAGGCTGCTTGAGGCGCGTGCCATAGAAGTATTTTATCTGCAGTGAGAGCTTATCCTCACTACAACTCCCGGCTGTAACAACCTTTGGAACCTAACAGGAAAAACAAGAAAGCAGATTTAAACAGAAGCAAAACCAGAAGCTCCAAAGCCAAGGCTCATGAAGTGTACATAGAAGCAAACAAAGAAGTAAGAAGAAACATCAAAAGAGGCAAGAGGAAGTATACTGAAGAGTTGGCAAGGGAAGCAGAGAAAGCTGCAGCTAAAGGAAATATGAGGGACCTGTACAACAACACAAAGAAGCTAACAGGGAGATATAAGCAAGCAAATGGCCTCATAAAAGATAAGAATAGAAAATTGCTTAGTAATATACAAGAACAAATGAAGAGATGGACAGAACATTTTGAGGAACTTCTCAATAGACCAGCTCTAACTAATCCCTCAGACATCCAGCCAGCAGAAGAGGAGCTACAAATCAGCTGTGAACGACCAAGTAGAGAAGAAAAATTCACCTCTTTACATCGGATTCGTGGACTATGAAAAGGCATTTGACAGTGTAGACAGAGAATCACTTTGGAAACTAATGAGGCATTATGGAGTTCCCATGAAGATCATTAACTTAATAAGGAAGACCTATGAAGACATGACATGCAGAGTTCTTCATGAAGGACAACTTACAGAACCGTTTAAGATAAGAACGGAAGTGAGACAGGGATGCCTCTTGTCTCCATTTCTTTTCTTACTAGCAATAGATTGGGTTATGAAAACATCGACATCACACAACAGAAATGGAATCCAGTGGAATCTGACTAAACAGCTTGATGATCTGGATTTTGCAGATGACTTGGCTCTTCTGTCCCATAACCATAATCAGATGCAAGAGAAAATAAAAATTCTCGATGAGAGGTTACAAGTGGGCCTGAAAATACACAGGGAAAAGACAAAGATTATGAGAATAAATGCAAGAAATGATAACAAGATTGAACTTGAAGAAACACCACTAAAGGATGTAGAATCGTACACATATCTTGGTAGTAATATAGACAAAGTTGGAGGGACAGACAATGATATCAAATTAAGAATACAAAAAAGCAAGAGGCGCTTTCATTGCTTTGGGAAACATAATGGAGGTCAAGAGAAATCAAGTCCAACACGAAAATAAGAATCTTCAACTCAAATGTCAAGTCAGTCCTATTGTATGGCTCTGAGACATGGAGAGCAACAAAACAACAACTAAAAAGCTACAGACTTTTATAAATGGGTGCTTGCGTAGAATAGAAGGACTGAAATGGTATGACAAAGTCACAAATGTGGAATTGATGACAAGAACCAGACAAGTGCCAGTGGAACAAGACGCTGGCGATGGATAGGACACACATTGAGGAAACCTGTTGATAGCATTACAAGGCAGTCCTTGTTCTGGAATCCACAGGAAAAGAGAGGCAGAGGTAAACCAAAAAACACATGGAGAAGAGAGCTGGATACAGATGTGAAAATGATGAGGAAAACATGGAAAGAACTTGAGCGGATGGCACGGTACAGGAAGACTTGGCATGTGTTTGTTGAAGGCCTATGCTCTTCGGGGAGCTAAAGGGTACTGAAGTTGATTGAAACTTATCAAAGCAAATGTGGCATTATAAAGGATACAAATAAAGATAAACATACAAATAAAGATAAACAAGAATATATTCATGGGAATTAAGATACAAAAATTAAAAACGATATGCAAAATTATAAACTACAAAGACAAACGTAAAGCAACACATAAATTATTTTTTTAAAATATCAAGCAAAATAATGTATCAACATTATATAAATGACTAAAAGTATGTAAGTATGAACATGCAGATGCGGAAAACAGCATATTTCACCTTGTATTGTGTGTGTACGCTAACCACAGACTTTTTGATTAAAAAAAGCACATGGCAAAAGCACATAAAAAGTCCACACACAAGACCAAAGTTAGAACCGTTAGCAATGAATAAGGATACTATGAAATTTTTTTTAAATGTCATATGTCATTCTTGAAAATGTCTTTAATTATATAGTAATTTGTAGTCTAGGTTTTGCAATGAAGGAAAAAAAAACAACTGATTTAACCAGTTTTAGTGATTCTTACTGATCAACACGACGTTCCAATTTTGATCATTTGCCCAAAATATAAACTAGAATGTGACCAGAAGTCAATAATGTAAAAAAAATTGGGAAAATTACATCATCATATAGATGAATACTATACCTTAATAATAAAACATGTTACACTTTATTAATTTTTTTTTCGTACGCCCGCTATTACTCGAGGCGAAATCTCAGGTTAGTATGTTTAACCTGAGACTGATGTTATGTGAGTATCCCTTTTTTTTTTGTACAGAGACAGGTATCCCTCGCCATTCAGGCAGATACTCGCCAATTTCGGAGGTACCCATTAGAGCTGGGTCAGCTCAGGTCCCTGGTCGATGACACTTCTTCAAATGTTCTTGCCAGGGCTCGAGTTAATCCAGTTCAAATCCCGGTCGACGAAAAATCTTCAAATGTTTAAGGCTGGTTTTAGGAAACAAATTTCTTGGTGATGTTACAGTACACTAAAAATGTTGGGAGTGAAAACTGAAAGGCATCACTTTATCTCATATATGATTCTGCTACGATTATAGCCTACTGTATTCCTGATAACAAATTAATAAATGTTTTTTGCTTCTTCCTGTTTAAAATAAAAATATTTTCACTTCTGATACTCTCCTATATCTCCAACTTCACACATCTACAAACTTGCAGATTTATTACCTCCACATATTCCTCCAAACTTCCACTAAACAGTTTTGGCTGCCCTACCCGAGGATGGTTTCCTATACGTCTTTTCTTGGGTTTAGGAGGTGGCATTGGCGGTCTGAAACACAGCAAAACATTTTACAGAGAACCATACAATTCACACTTTTGCACATTTATAATACTGATCATGTGATGTTCCACAGCCATAAAAGAAATGAAACCAAAAAAATAAGGCAATTGAGAAATAATGTAAAGAAATGAAACAAGAAACAAGTAAAATATGCACCAACATAAATGATCTTACTGCTACCCAACTTTCATCTGTACCAGTAATTTACATTGGACACTCTGGTAAAGCATGAAGTAGGCTTAAAGGAAAGATACTTTACATGTAACAAAAAACAAACACAAGGGTTCCAGCAAAATCATTAATAGTCTGCATATCTGATTTAGAGAAAAAAAAATTATCTTTCTATTAGGGCTGGGATTGATTTTAAAAATCTTAATAGATTAATCAAATTTCTTTCATCAGAGATTAACCGATCAATTATGAACAAACTATAAAAATTCATAAACATTTTTACTTTCAGTTATTTCCTATACAGTCAAACCTATAAATAAATATACATGTTGTGCACAATCAAGTATATACTTAAATACACATTTGTGCAGTTGAAAGCATTGACATTTTAATATGAATACCATAATGGCCGACTGGCTAAGCTTAGTGTACCTTCCTCTCGCTGCACAGTTCCCATGGTCAAAACCTGGTAGTGTCAACGCTCCAGCTGTAAATGGATGCCTAACTCTACTTTTGAGTTAGGGTAGGCATAGACCGCCAGGAAGGGAACTGGTCACACCACATCATTAAAAAAAAAACTATACCTAGCATAGTGAAGTCTCCAACACTTCACTCCCTTACAACAGTTTGTGTTATGGGACTAATTTTACCTTTTAGTTATGTTCACTATCTGTAACCACATTTATAGCTAAATGATGCATGATTTTGTGGACACACGGTCAAACATTTAGACAAAAAAAAAAGATCAACCTTTAACTGAGATTTAAACAATAAAAGGATCAACAAATATACAACAGCTGTAAAATAAAGTTTTCCCAGAGTACCTAGCTGCTACAGCATTTTGTTTTTCTCCTAGAGCTTTCTGTATGGCTGCATGCTTGGCTTGCAATCTCGCCAGTCTGTTACAACTAAGTGTGTACTCTCTGAATTTCTGAAAACAAAGGCAGAAGACAGATAGTAACTATCATTACTTAGCAAGTCTTATCATTGCCATTACTTCTACTACAGCATGTACTCATTAACATTTGCATCTCAACATGTACTCGGTGTGTTCTCTCTGAATTTCTGAAAACAAAGAGACACAGCTAGTAACTAGCATTACTTAACAAGTCTTATAACTGTCATTACTTCCTCCACAGCATACACTCATTAAACCAAACTACTTGTATCTTGACATGCACTCATTAAAAAACAATTACTTGTATCACAACATGCACTCATTAAAAAACAATTACTTGTATCACAACATGCACTCATTAAAAAAACAATTACTTGTATCACAACATGCACTCATTAAACCAAACAACTTGTATCACAACATGTACTCATTAAACCAAATTACATATCTCAACATGTACTCATTGAACCAAATTAATTATTTCTCAACAAGTACTCATTAAACCAAATTAACTGTATCTCAACATGTACTCATTAAACATAATTACTTATATCTCAACATGTACTCATTAAACCAAATTACCTGTATCTCAAAATGTACTCATTAAACCAAATTACTTATATCTCAGCTTGTACTCATTGAACCAAATTACTTATATCTCAGCATGTACTCATTGAACCAAATTACTTATATCTCAGCATGTACTCATTGAACCAAATTACTTATATCTCAACAAGTACTCATTGAACCAAATTACTTATATCTCAGCATGTACTCATTGAACCAAATTACTTATATCTCAGCATGTACTCATTGAACCAAATTACTTATATCTCAACATGTACTCATTGAACCAAATTACTTATACCTCAACATGCACTCACTCTTCTTCTTAACCATTTAGCTACCTGTGGAGCATATCATTCAAGGCAAATTTAGAGTTTCGTGTAAAAGACAAAGATGGACGACCATTTTGGTGAAACATCTTCAGCTTAACTAGTCATATAACTAGAAGAAAAAAAAGGGGGGAGAGAGGGAGAGAGAGAGAGAGAGAGAGAGAGAGAAGAGGACAGGAGAGGAGAGAGATGAAAACTATTTTTAAAAAAAAGTGTTCCAAGATAATGAAAACATCTCTCGTTTGAACATTGTTATAAATTTCAAGGATGTATTTTACCTGAGGTTGCCCTGTGTAGTTGCCAGGGTGAGTAGTTGCCAGGGTGAGACAGACAAATAGGAACTACACCTACCTCAGGCACATTGTGCAAGGCAACTAATACGAGGTTGTGTATGAGGCTGGCAACCTTATCATGTAAAACTAATTGCTACAGAAACTATTGCAGCAAAAGTTAGGTGCAGGCTTCCTGCTAGGGGACCATCTGAGGTGGTAACTCTATAAAGGAGCAAAAAGAGAAATGATGATTATCTGAGGTTACTAGTCTAGAATATGATACAGTGTTTTATTTATGCACAATAAATGCATTTACATGTAAAGAAAGTCAGATTATAGGCAGGCGTGAATCAGTGATAGAAAAAAAAATGTTATGCTGGTCACTTCAGTACTGACCTCTAAGTAGAAAGATTCAGTCTCCAGTCGATCTGTCTTGTACTTGGCATGCTCGTGAGGTGACTTGGGTATGGCTGACTCATCTGTAAAAAACTTGCTGACATCATAATCTTTGACCTGTATAGCCTCTACCAGGGTCTTCTCAGTCGTCTCTAAGGTTTTCCAAATCTGAAGAAAAAATATTACTGTCAAAAGTACCAAGAACATATGCAAGACATGAGGATTTCACCAACATGCAATATTTATTAAAACATTTAGCTACGATAGTTTATCAAAGACATGTCCCTTCACCATCATCAAAAGCACCATCATCACTTTTTCATTCCCTCTTTGAAAAATAAGACTAAAATTGTTGCTCTACCAGTTTCTATTTTTGGCTGTCTTATTTGACTCTGTCTATCCCATGAACCAAATGGCATGCCACATTATGGTACATTATACTGCAAAGGGCCGCCCAGTTGGTTACTCAAATTCCTCATGTCTGTGCTTAAAACAAAATAAATAAACTTATTTCTTGCATATAAGAAATACAACGATGCAAAATATTCTTCAGCCAATTTACAACCATTATATTTATTATTAGATATTTTCTCACAAATATCTAATACTGCTTGTTTTAAAATACTGCCCATGGAAAAATTTGTCATCCATTTGGCGCACAGGTAAAGTCCAAAAACTGCCTGGGACAAAGACTTAACTCTGTCCATGAGTTTAGACAAAATTGCTCCAAGCGTAATCCAAATCAAAATTCTTCAAGCATAACCAGTAAACATATTCAACTGGCATTGGTATTTAATAAAACCTCACAATAATAAAGACAATCCTGTTAAAACCATCACCATAATGCAAATGACAGTTAAAGAAAGTAATGGTATTTAGTGATCTGCTATTATCCAAAGGTTATCAATCATTTTCCTTCAGTGGTTACCCTCCCATTGTGGAATCGCTGGAAATGAGAGAGCAGATGCTCTATCTAGAAGTGGCAGTAACATGGAACAATTCAGTCACCCATTGCCCTATTGAGAGGCTGAAACCATCATCCACAACAAAGTCCAAATACCAGTGGAAGGAGGAAGGTGATATACACAACAGAGATGACCAAATCCACCAACTTATCAGACCAGCATTTTCTGCCACAGAACTGGCTACTGCAGATTACTAGGCCACCTCTATCGCCTCAGGATATCCCATACAAATGAATGTCCTTGTGGAACTGGAATCCAGACCCCCGAACACATTCCAAAACTCTCCAATTCTCCAAAACTGCCCAACCCATGATGACCCATGACATCTGACCTGGCCAGGAGGTGCTGAGCTCAGACAGAAGCTATGGGACTGCCGCACTGACCTTGAAAAGACAGTGGACTTCTTCCTGGTGACAGGCCTGCAGATTTAGAATGACTACAAACTGAACACAGAAGAAGAGAAGTGGTGTGCTGTCATTATTCTGATACCTCCAGGCTAGAAGAAACAGGAAGATACTGAAATGAGAAAAAATACAGGTAATTTGAGAAATCAGGAGCTGTAAAATGAGAGAACTGGTGTGAACAGTACAGGAAGGTTAGGGAAGAAAGCGTTGAAGACCCAACAGAAAGTAACACAGCAAGAAGTACACCAATTCCCAAGTCTTACAATGATCGATTATGCACAGAGGCATATCTGGAGTCATCTGAGGCTAATTACATCCTCACTGACTCTTGAAATCATCCACACACTTTTAGGGATTTCCCCTGTGGTAAAACTTGTTGAGAACCCAGCATTGCCCACTAAGTTTGGAGAAATCACTTGAGCCCAGGCGTAATTCTTTGGCTTTGACTTGGTTGACTGCATGCAGAAGGATCTCACTATGGATCCAGTGATAGGCAGGGGGAGCTGAGAAGTGGCTCTGTGCAGGACATGACAATTCCTTGGTAGAGCCCAGAACCACAGTACAGTATTTTCGCTCTGCATAGTTGGAAAGCCCCTTGGACGGTGTGGAATGCACAGAATGCCGCGCACTTCTAGCTCGAGACCAGATGTCATGATCCTTTAAATACAAGGCATGCTGGAGAAACTGGAGCTCATGACTTCAACTCAGCACGTTTTGGAATGGCAGATAAGCCACAGGAAAAGCCTAGATTTACAGGGTAGATAATACCAAGGAGTCTTCAACTTGGTATTTGCTGCAAAAGAGTGAGAAGCTCAGGAGCCCTAGTTAAACAACAACAACAATGATCGATTAGCACTTTGTCGATATAACACTCTTTGTATTTTATGCATATTTTTGCTATTCGCTTAAAAAAATTTGATTTTATCATACATGGCACATGCTATGGTTTACCCATAATCTGTACAAGGTGTCTGTGTATTCAGATGTGTACACCCTGTACATAATTTCTGTACAGGTTTTCTAACCCATTCCCCTTATCACTGTGTCTCAGAGTTCTTTTATAAGGTCCTATTGAACACAGGATTTCCCAGTCTGTTAGTGATAATCAAGCACAGAAATAGACTAAATGATGACACCATCACAATATTTTTACAGTGTAAAAACATTTACTGTTTGGGTTTTTAAATTAGTGAAGACCTGCTTTAAAAGGCAAAGTCCCTGTGCCTCATTTATAATACAGCCCACTGCAATTGAAAATATTTTTACACGAAATAACTCTTTTGATATGTTTTTTCAGTCTTTGTACAGGTTTTGCAGGTCTTTGTACAGGGTTTTGGATTTTTTGTACAGGTTTTTCATCTCTGAGGTGTGGCATGTATGATTTTAAGCTGAGTGCTTAACTTCATGGCAAGCAGGAATATAACATTTACATGCTCATCAAGTTCATTCAGGATGGTAGGATGGCCAAGAAGCATTGTAATTTCTAGGATAATGAAGCATAACCCCAAAATAGAATGCAGTTCTATGTTAATCTGTAACACAGAACAAAGTCTTAATCACTACGAGGTGTTTTTTTTG
The DNA here is from genome assembly GCA_024509875.1 of Oreohelix idahoensis. NCBI lineage: Eukaryota > Metazoa > Mollusca > Gastropoda > Stylommatophora > Oreohelicidae > Oreohelix > Oreohelix idahoensis. The sequence continues at coordinate 42,224 of JAMPIV010007550.1, forward strand.
GTTTTTTTTTAGTCTCCTGAATATCTTCTGCCCCCACAGACCAAACAGCTGTGCCTTCTATGTCTAGAGCCAGAAAAACCTTTCTGCACCTACGATACCTTCTGCTAACCAGCCATCTGATGACGAAGACAGCTCTGCCGTGACAACTGTAGCCACAAGCGTTTGAAGAAGCAGCGATTAAAGTCCTATAATATTTTGTTAAAGTACAGTACATACATGGAGCTGTGGTAGCGCAGTGGTTAGTGCACTGGCTTCCTAGCTTGGTGGTCCATGGTTCGATCCCCAGTTGAGGTGGGATTTTTTAGACTGCAAACGGCTCCGGGGTCGACCCAGCCTCTTGAATTGGGTACCAGAGTAACTCTGGGAAGGTTAAGGTGGCCGGTGTGATGCTGACCACATCACCCATAGTGTGCCGATGGTCAAGAAAATATGGGCCTAACACCATATTCCCAATACGCCTCAATGGGTGTATAACGGGATCCTTTACCTTTACAGTACATCCATAATATTTTGTTTGTGTTCAATATGTCTGATAATTATATGTAGTTAATAAATGTTGTTACAAAAATAGGAATCTTCAACTCAAATATCTGTTCTATTGTATTCCTCTGAAACATGGAGAACAACAAAAACAACAACCAAAAATGTAGACTTTTATAAACGGGTGCTTGCGTAGAATAGAAGGACTGAAATGGTATGACAAAGTCACAAATGTAGAACTGATGACAAGAACCAGACAAGTGCCAGTGGAACAATAGTTGAGAAGAAGACGCTGGCGATGGATAGGACACACATTGAGGAAACCTGTTGATAGCATTACAAGGCAGTCCTTGTTCTGGAATCCTCAGGAAAAGAAAGGCAGAGGTAGACCAAAAAACACAAGGAGAAAAGAACTGGATACAGAGGTGAAAATGATGAGGAAAACATGGAAAGAACTTGAGCGGATGGCACATGACAGGAGGACTTGGCATGTGTTTGTTGAAAGTCTATGCTCCTTGGGGAGCTAAAGGGTATTGATTGAATAAATGTTGTTAACTAGTTTTTTAAATCACTTTTTACCTAATTTTGATACAGCTTTCTGGGCCTCAGGAACAAATTAATCTGATGTCCATTAATCCTGATGTGAAATTCAATTATCATTCAGCGCATTTTTGGTTAGCACTGGAGTTTTCAAGAACGAATTAACAGTGCTGAGCTGGGAATTGCTGTAATCAATCTCATAAGCAACCAGGCAACTAACCTCATCATTCTCCACCTTCAGACTGTCCAGCCTGTCCTCTATAGTGGTGTGTCTCTGTATCAAATCTTCCTGGACCTCCTTCTGAGCACTAATCTGACAGACCTGCAAAATAAAGTAATATATAGGGTGTTTCACAGTTATGTATACATACTACGAATGCATATAACTCACACATAACTTTACACAGAATTTTACAAGAATAGAGCGGAATATTGCTAGATGCAAGTCAATATTGCCATTAGATTATTACTCGTGATGTTTTATTTAATATAAAAAGTTGTGCTCATCTCAAAACGTGCGCAGTGAAGGACCTGAGACATGAAATTAAAACTGCATGTTTTACTATGCATTTAGTAACAATACAGAGTGGCAGTCAGTTGTTCATCTCTGTGAACAATGCATTATTGCAGGTCGTCTACATTTTGAACATTTGAAACTTTAAATGTGAAAATGCCACAATTCTATCTCAAATGATTAATGAGTATACACACACGATACATACATACAACTTACAAAATCCACTGGAATAAGAGCTAGAATGCAGAATGGTGCATCTTATACTCTTACTGGTGGCTATAAATTAATTAATTTCAGTTTTCACTCCTTGGAACATTGAGCCATCACTACAGCTGGCTTTTGTAGAAGCCTACATCATTGCCTCCATGTTCCTGTAGCGGTGGTTTTTGTAGGAATTCGTTTAACATTATGATTTTGATACTTTTCAATTTTCAGCCATATTTATTTAGTCATGTATGGTATGATTTTATTTCATTTTTGGAACCTTACATAACTCTGGTTATGAACACTATATCTGTTGTACAATGTTTATTATAGACACTTTTTTGATGACATGACCCTGGCAAAAGAAAGCCCATACCTCATCTCCTTTAAAGGGCTGGAACTCAAACTTTTTAGGCAGCATGAAGTAGATGTTGTTTAGCTCCATAAACTTGTGCTTGTCTGCTCTAGAGTCAAGATCTGTTATACACTTGTTTAGTGACTCTATAGCCTTGGCATGGGCCAGCTTCAGATGTTCATGGATGCCGAGCTGCATCATCATGGTCCTCCCAACTGAATGATGGTATCCAAAGTCCATGCACTAAAACAGATAAAAACGCATTTAAAAGTTTCATAAATTCTGTGAAAATTACAGCGATGGTAACAATAATGGCATTCAGTGAAAGAAGAGGGAAACGGAAATACTTTTTAAATTATGGTTTTTAAATATCACATCAGGGGCGCATTCCCGTAGTCAGTTATGACTGAAGAGGGCTACTAAATATTACCAAAAACACAAGAATAAATTATCATGGCTGTAGTAGTTTATGATAAACTACATGCCTGGGCTGTCCTGTGTAGCACCCAGGAGTCTCTGAGGAGACAAAGACAGAATAGCTCTACTGCTCCCTCCTGCAAGTTGCAAGAGGTGACTAATGAGGCTGTGCATGGAGTGACAACATCATCACATACAATAAATTGCTAGTCACTATCACTGCAAGAACACATGAATGTTTTGTGTAGGATTCCCAAGGACCAGTTACAGTGATGGCTCTTTGATCCAGTGGTAATATCAAATGGAAATGATGATATGCTTAGGCTGGCAGTTGCACTGATGCCTAGGCTGGCAATGGCACTGTCAAGTAATACATACTGGCAGAACTTTTCTCATAACTACTAGCAATAGCCCGTCAATGACGGAAGTAAATAAAAAGACTAATATATTTTAAAAATATTTTTTAATTTAATATAAAAGTTCTTTGATGACAACATTTTTTGTGAAAGCGCTTGGATTTGTTTCAAAGAATGTTCCCTGATAAAAAGTGTTTTTAACAAAAACTTTCAAGTTTTCATGATTTGTTCCTCGGATGATGGTGACATAGAGCTGGCCGTGTCTGAAAACAGGTTCAGAAAGGAAAACTCCTACGTGATCAAAAGAAGTTTCCTTTGCTCGTTGTGATGCTCTCAACTGATGAATGTGAAAAGCTTCTGCAGCGCATTGAGATTCATGCTCTTCTGCAGACTGATTTGCTCGTTGTGACTGACGCTGTGCTTGTCTTTGTGCCGCTTCATGTTGTCGTCGTATTGCTGCTTCTTCTAGAGTCTCACTTGCTCGTTGTGATTGAAGTGATCGTCTCTTCCTCTTAGCATCTGCAGCTCGTTTTGCAGCCATCTTATCATTTTGATCCATAATAATAAGTCTGCAATACTTTAAATTAAAATTTTGTCTTGAAGAAACAATCAAAAACTTACATTTTAAGGTTATTTTTAACAAAATGATGAGTTAAATCCGTTTCCGGAATGAAACTGGGTTCTACACTGACTTTCCCTCGTTGAGTGTTACTATTTTTTAGGAGAGTACATATAAGGGAAACAATACAATTAATGTCTAACTTTCAACCACAGTTGCATCCCTTAGATGTGACCAAAGTACAAACAGCGAGAATTATGGATTGTGATGTTTACTGTTTCTTGTAAATTCTGGCATCCATTTTGCAGCCTGAGTAAAGCCTAAACATTATGTGGGACAGAAGAGTTAATGTCCTAAGTACTGCTATTACTTTGTACTTAAGCCATTATTTCCCAGGCTGACACATTTTGTGCTTAGACTTACTGAGGATTCACATTTGTCCTCACACAATGATGACGAGAGATGGTTTTAACCTTTAGCACGCTGCGGGTCTTTATAAGTGCTGATATCGGTTCTCAGAATATGTTTGATGGCTGAGATGGAAATGAAAGTAGAATGGCATTGCTAGTATGTATAATTTTAGGGGTTAGGACTAGGAATATCGGAAAGGTTTAGAATTACGGCCGAATGTCACTGCTGACGAGGGCATTTGTTGCTTTGCTACTGATGATGGGTGTAACGAAAAGATCGTCATTTGATTTGTATTGGTCTGTTGGTCAAATGACTTTCATTGAGATGCAAGGGATATGGACTCTTCGTGTGTTGGTTATTTTTTTTAAATTTTAAAATTAAAAAAATGTTTTTTTTATTATTTTAATTTTTTTTTTCGTTTTTTCATCTTTCCTTTCCTCTCTTCCTATCACATCTAACATGTACACAAACAAATTTTATATCATCAGATTCACCATTCATTTATTTATATAAATTCCAAAAATGATAGCAATTGACCAAGAAACACAAAAACTATAGACATTACAAGTCACCCACTATAAAAACGGGACGCTGTGAAAAAGAATGCAGCGGCAGGCGACTATTTTCGCCAAAAGAATGCCGCGTGCTAAAGGTTAACTATTTATTGCTCTGCTGTTTGTCAGATAGTTATATTAGTCTGATGGCATTACATGTTTGTACTCTAGTCCTCCTTGTTCTAGCTTTTCATTTTCAGCAAATACAGTCCAATTCTTTACAATCACTAAATTGCTCAGGTGATGGCATGGAACAGGAAGACCTGGCATAAGTTTGCTGAAGGCCTATGCTCCTTGAGGAACTGAGGTATGATGATGTATGAGACGCTGGTTACAGGCACATTATCTCAGTGTTAGCTATTTGAATTACTTTGTCCATAAAGGTAATAATAATGACGTTAAACAAAACACCAAACAATAATGGTTGGAGAAAGAAAGCTTTCTTACATCCATGAGATCTGATATATCATCAGAAAAATACTTGTTAATGGCAGCATTGGCTGCATCTATACATAGCAGGTAGTCATTGCGGGCTTTCAGAGCCTTCAGCTTGTTGTCTGCATACTTCTGCTGTTTCTGTGAATACACACAAAAAAAAAATGACTTCAAAATATGTTAAATAACTTCACATATCCTTATAGTACCTCAGTTCTACAGGTTAAGAGATTTATTTTCAAGCCCAAAAAATACTGTGGTTACAGAAGTGAATACATAATCACCAACCACAGATGAAAACTGGTATGGCCAAAGAGCACCTAGGGATGAACAGCCGAAGAGGAAGCCAAAACAACTGCAGCCTTGTAGACAGAGGTGATAAAGATGACCAAAACAGAAATCATATGCAAACAACTGATGTAACTTTATGTTCACCAGAGACTATACACTATAAGGGTGAACAATTATGACACTTATCACATACTCAGTTTGATGACAACTAACAAAAAATGTGCACAGCTGAACTGGCCTTATGACCCAAAACCTTCAAATGAATATCAGATATGAACCGGTTGTCGATCCCTGCTATGGACAATCCTTGTCCACTAAGTTGGTAAACATGAGCAAGAGGCTCAGTTTGCAAGTTATTTAAAAATAATTTCAGGCTGAAGTTCTTGAAACTTCTACATTTAATACTGATGTTTTTTATCTGTTGGAACTTTAATATCCATTCTTTCCCCATGGGCAACATTCTGGATAGTGGTCACTATGTGAAAGGACAGAGCACTCTATGATGTTTAACACATTATGTGGGTGAGGTTGACTAGTGTGGATGATGCTTTTGTTACTCTAGAAGGATGGTTTGACTATTTATTTTCTGTTTCTTTTAAGTTATATTATAATTTGGTATTGTTCCATGTCTGGTTTAAATTGTGTATACTGATGCTGAAATCTTCAAGAATAAAGATTTCTTCGTCAGCAGCAAATACACTGTCCATCATTATGATGAAATCTTCATACCAAACAGTTCCTGCACTGGGATTTCGAGAAAAAATATCAAATTACAACAGGTCCTTGTTTTGGTAGCTTCCCTTCAAACCAGTAAGACCTTTATAAGAGGTCAACTGCTGAAAAAAAAATGGGAACAACCTCAACAAACCAGATCAACTTTAATGAGCTTAAATCTGATCAGGCTGGCTAAAAATAGCTTTTATTCTCCCCATGGTTCCCAGCTATCACAAAACGGTATCTGCTCTGCTAGAGGTGATTATTTTAGGACCAAAAAAAAAAAACAAACCAAGAGCTGAGAAACAACAAATCCAAAATCAATATTACTGAGAGCATGATTAGACTGAGGAGAAAAAGTATTTCTGTCCACAAAATACACTAGATGCCACGCTGTGTCCACTAAGTATGTTTTCCGCATCATGTGGTGGAACAGGCAGCATGAACAAAACAAGAATAGCTATTTTAGGATGTGAGATTATAATACCCTGATCACTGGTCAACAGCCTGTTTATCAACTGATGGCATGTTTATCCATCACAGTGTGTTGGTTGCTTCATACTCATCTGTAAAGATACTGTTTTCTTCTGAAGAAGAATAAAACTGAGGATGACAAAGGAAAAAATGAACTCTAATGACAATATTCAGGAAAAAGTCAAGAGTTGGCAATAGAACTAACAGAGAATGTCTAGAAACTAAAAGCTTTACAGAGAGATCACTGTCTGCACAAGCTGGCAAGGTTCTTGATGAAGATGATGAAGACGGCTTACATGCACTAATTTAAAAAATACAGATTACTTTTACCTAATATTATTTCTTCCTTCCTTTATCTAGTAAACAATGGTAACGCTGGGGCACCACTTAGAACTGAATGCTTTATTACTGTTTTCCACACATATCTAGCCAGATTTTGTTTCTTTGCCCCTATTAATTTCTGAACATTGTCTATGTGATGAGTTGTCTCAGAGTTCGTGTCTATTTTCTCGCTGTTAGGACCGACCCATTCTTATCTTTGAATTTTGTCTCCTCTCCATTTCTTTCTCCTAGTGTCTATGGAAACAGATACAAGATTTCACCAGCATCAATCTTTGCTCTAGACAGTCCCTGTAGTAATTTCACGCTGCATGCGTCTCAAATATTACCATAGAAATGGCAATGATTCCAACAGTATCTTCCATTGCTTCGACAAATCTAAACAAGACTGGACTCCAGCTCCAGGTGCTTCTCCTGATTTATATATTGCCAACACTTAACATTACATTAGTCAACTTTCTCTACCCCATCTCTGTCGATCTAACCTGACGTCTTCTGAATGGCGGGCACTGTCACTCCTTACAAAACTTGATGACATTATCATCAAACCTGCTGACAAAGATGGTGCAGTGGTAGTTTGGTGCGAAAGGACTTGTATATTCAAGAAGGAGCTTTACAGCTCAGCAACTCCACCTTCTACTCACCTTGTTCTAGTGATGCCACAGTCCGCAACAATCTTACTGTTTTTAAGACTGTATGTGATCTCATCCATGATGACCTCCTTCCTTCTGGTGCTTTTTCTCTCCATATTTTTTGACAGTAGTCTAGGTAAGCCTTCCTTTTACATGCTTCCTAAGGTGCATAAAATTGACAATCCTGGTAGACCCATTTTTCAGCCTACTCTTGTCCCACTGAACATATCTCTAAATTCCTTGATAGCATTTTCCAACCCTTAGTTGCTAAACTACCTTCTTATTTGAAGGACACTACTCATGCTATTACTATCTTTGATTCGATCAGATTCACGCCTGACCATACTTACCGTCTTTTCCTTCTTGATGTTTGTTCACTTTTTACTTCTATTCCACATGCTGATGGTCTTAAAGCACTTAAATTTTTTCTCGACTGGGGCACTGATCTTACTATTAAATTAGCACAGGTCCTCTTCTTGGCCTTGCTGAATTGGTTCTTCCTCTCAGCTCTTTTGAATTTAATGGTGAATTCTTTAACCAAATCAAAGTGGGCCCTAGTTATGCTTGCCTTTTCATGGGCCACTTTGAATATTTGGTCCTTCAAAATTACGATGGGCCGATACCTGAGTTTTACCGTCGCTATATTGATGATGTGATTGGAGTTAAGACATGTTTGAGGTAGACCTCCATAGATTTATTGCAAATTCACTTCTCAAGTTTCTACTACTTCAGTAAACTTTCTTGACCTTACTGTCAAAATTAGTCCTACTGGTCTTAAAACGTCTGTCTTTTACAAACTTTATTGATGCTCATGGTTTCCTTCTTTACACTTCTTCCCACCCTCTTAGCTGTAAAAATTCCATCCCCTTTTCTCAACTTCTATGCTTACGTCAGGATGATGATGATTTCTATGAATGAGCTCAAGAGATGCTCGAGTTTTTTTGCCGACGTCTTTATCCTCACAGAGTTTTATCTGATGCTCTTAATCGCAGCAGACACGTTACTTGCCAGATGGCACTTACTGCCAAACCTACTACTACATCTGACAGACTCAAACTTGTCTTAACTTTCCATCCCCACTGCTTGGTGGTGGAAACAATTCTATTTCGTCATCTGTATATTCTCCACTCTTATCCTGTTACCCGAGAGTTGTTTCGTGATACGCCTTTAGTGGCAAATCGTAGGGATCAAAATTTTAAGGATATTCTTGTACACAGCCACTTGAGGTATACTAGCCCTTCACACTTTGGTACTAAACCGTGCCAACGCCATATATGTAAGAGCTGTCCATTTGTACTCCAAACTCAGACAGTTACTTTTTCCGAAGGGAAAATTTGTCATTAGAGTCTTTCACATGCGAATCCAGAAACTTGATTTATGCTTTCATCTGTAAAAGGTGTGGCATTACCGATATTGGTGAAACTGGCAGCCATTTGGCAGACAGGTTTAGTGAGCACTTAAATGACATTTATTATGGCAAACCTACACCAGTGGCTCTTCATTTTAATGAACCTGGCCATTCAGGTAATTCTGATATTAATATTACCGCCCTGTTCTTGCTTTGGGGATGACTGGACTCGCTTTTCCTTGGAGAATTGTCTCATTTTTCAAATGGGTTGTCTATCTCCCAGTGGCTTAAATGTCCAACATCATTCTGCATGAATTCTAGTGGCTCTCCTCTATTTCTGACTTCTTTATTTCTGCTGTCGTTATTTTCACAGTCTATCTTTTTTTATAGTTTTTGTTTAGTTTCGTATCCTTTTTTGTGTCTTTTTTTTATCACCACTTTCTTATACTCACTTCCATTGGCTTTACTAGATGACAGCGATCTTCACTGTTGTATTTCACGGATCTTACTACTTTGATCAGGACTTGTTTCACAAGTTTTGTTAACTTTTTGCATTTCGTTGATTATTTAATTTCTTGTTTTGATATTTCTTTCTTTTTGGTTTTGCATTTTTTTTGCGTTATTATTGTTCTTTTTTCGCATCACCTGTGTTGTTTACTTTTTCAACAGCTTGTTTCACTCTTTTTGTCTGTCTTTCTCATCCTCGTATGTGTTTGTAGAATTATTCTTTGACCTGTCTATAATTCTTGTCCTTTTCACCTGTTTGTAGCTGTGGTTGACTAAGGGTGAAACCCAAAACGTCCTGTGTTTCATGTGTAACGTTACTTCGTAAAACTGATTCCATACCATGCATTTTTAAATTTATATATTTAGTAATTTCATTTATGGACTTTGGTTCATCTGCACTGACGCGACCATCATTCTTTCATGCTGGTAGCGGTCCATCTTCAATCGTCTTTTGATTCAGTGAAAAGCAAACACGGGTTAGTCAAAATACCTCTTCATGCCACTAGTCTGCTAATTTTCCGGAACCCTTTTTGCTGGGACACTGAGAAGCATGCCTCTTGCTACTTCCCTGGTCAACAGAGAAAAGAACTCTTTCATCTCCGGTAGCAGGGGAAACATCTTGGTTTCCCGACCTCTTTGTCTCCAGTCTTCCTCATTCTTCCAGGTGTCAGCCAGATGTGGTGCGATCTAAGGCAGAACTTGGTTATTTAATTCTGGCTCAAGGCTTATGTGGTGCTTGTCTCAGAGTGGACTCCTATCTGCAGAGTGGAATTAGCGTTACTAAGCCTGATACCAGTTGCATATGAGGAAGGAATATTTCTTGTAATTTTGAGATATCCTAGAGTCCCCTGGAAACAGACAGCCCCTGTCAACCACTTTTCCTTTTCTACATTTAACCCACGATTTATTGGGTCCTTGTATCGCCAAGTTTTATTATTTTTCCTCGCCACTAGGCAGTGAGTGGATATCATCGTTTGGGACTTCTTTAAAACAGTCAACCATTGCCAATCCCTAATCCTTAACAGCGCCCATAATTGTGTGGTCAATTATCACTTTTAGCCACCCACTGGTGGCCATTGTCTTTTGCTTCCCTAAATGGCAACATATCCCCATAAACACAGCAACATCATGTCTTCGACACACCAGAGGTTAATTCTCCAGCAAAGAGATATGGATGGTGAACCACTGAATCCCAACAACCATTTTCCTGTGGATTATTAGCATACCTTACACTCAGAAGAGATAAATCAAGCATAGCCAGAGTTGCCCTTGACCGGAACCCACAGGGGAAAAGAAGAGTGGGGAGTTCAAAGAGAACTTGGAGAAGAACTGTTGAAGAGGAGGCTAGGGAAATTGGAATGACTTGGGCACAGATGAAAAAGACAGCCCAGAATAGAAATCGATGGAGAGCAAACTGTTTCTGCCCTATTTTCCACTGGGAACGAAAAGGAACGATGATGATGATTAGCATATCTACCAGTGGGTAACTCAGGTGATTCAACAGACTGCACGGAAGGAAAATATTTCCTATTCACTGGACTACCTATTTTGCTCTAACACGTGATACGTTACAGGGAGACGGAAATTGTAGAATGTGACTGAACTATGGAGTGGTAATAACCCTGGAGTATTGGCGTGTTGAACTGACTGGCCATCTTTAAGACGAGGACTTTTATACTTTATTTCTAGCATTTGTTTTTGTTTTCTTTCGCTCACCAAATTTTGTTATGTTATGTGATATTCATGGATGCATATCTATATATATATATTTTTAGGGACTAATTGTTGCTCTTATGAATGATTTTTTTCAGTTAATAAATAAATAAATAAATATATATATATATATATATATATATATATATATATATATATATATATATATATATATATATATATATATATATATATATATATATATATATATATATATATATATATATATATATATATAAATGTTATAGCGATCAGAATTACTTCATTATTTCATCTGTCACCTGAGCGCTGACTTTTCTTCTTACTGTGATATATATATATATATATATATATATATATATATATATATATATATATATATTATATATATATATATATATATATATATATATATATATATATATATATATATATATATATATATATATATGTATATATCGGGCTGATCACCCGTTTGCCAGTCACTTCGATTACGGAAACAACAGCAGATGGATTGATTTGCTGTTGCCCTAAAGACGCCAATAGGCGTGATGGGAAACAATGGCAAAGAAAACCTATCTGCTGTTGCCCTAAGACGCCACTAGGCGTAATGGCCACTGACTGCTTTGACGGTCGGTGGCTAAGGACGGAAGAAGAAGAATATATATATATATATATATATATATATATATATATATATATATATATATATATATATATATATATATATATATATATATATATATATATATATCAGAGAAAAGGAGTGTATGTATGACATTCAAATCATGAGTGTGACAGGAATTAAGAGATTTAATATATGAGGGACGGTCAAAAAGTAATGCCTCGTAATTTTTAATTTCATTCAATAGGCAAGAAAACAGATAAAATTCACATTGAAATGTAGCCCCAAGTCTGAATGTCAAAAATTTATTTCTCAATGTAGTCTCCGTTATTTGTTACAGTTTTTGTCCATCTTCTCACAAGGGCATGTATCCCCGCACGGTAAAAATGTGTGTCCTTTTTCCTAAACCACTGGCGTACGGCGCATTTAAGGGTCTCGGTGTCCTCAAAGTGATGTCCGCGAAGATCTTCTTTCAGTGGTCCAAACAGATGGAAGTCAGAAGGTGCAAGATCGGGACTGTAAGGGGGATGTGGTAATAATGTCCAGCCAAATTCTGCAATTGCATCAATGGTGCGTTTAGCGGTGTGTGGCGTGGCATTATCGTGCAACAGTGGTGCCTTTCTCTGATCTTTTAATGGGTAAAGTCGCCGAAGACGACCTCTAAGCTTCTTCAAAGTTTCAATGTAACAGTCTGCATTCACTGTGTTTCCCTGTTCCAAGAAGTCGTGTTTCCTTGTTCCAAGAAGTCGAGAAGAATCACACCCTTCTCATCCCAAAACACGGAGGCCATAACTTTCCCTACAGATGGTGAACTTTTGAACTTCTTTCTTGTCGGTGATGTTGTGTGATGCCATTCCATTGACTGCCTCTTGGATTCTGGTTCAACAAAATGAACCCAAGTCTCATCACTTGTCACAATATTCGATAAAAACTCTTCTCCTTCAGTTTCGTAACGGTGCAGGAGGTTGATGGCTATGGTTTTCCTTGTTTCTTTATGTCTGTCTGTCAACATTCTGGGTACCCACCGTGCACAAACTTTTGGCACACCGATGCAGTATTTACATACATCTCACTCGCAATTTATTTGCCCTCAGTCATATTCTTCAATCACCTCATGACAGTCTGCTCAATGTTTACAGTTTATCCCTCTTTCTTGTTCAGGGGGGGCAACCCATTTATGTATAGTCTTGCACAATCAATGTGTTTCTGACACATGACATACCATTTAGAGCCACATCTTACTACAATTGTTAGTAGATCTTAAATATGGTTCAGTAAGATTTATAACATTCTGCACAGTCTCATTTGTAACATTATTATGTATGATACTTAGATCATTTTAAAGCATTTTCTTTCCACTAGTTGTAAATTGTATTCAATGTCTTAGTTTCACACAGACAGCATTCGAATAGCAGAGTTGTTAGAGCGCTGGCCACTCATCACAAAGGTGCCGGGTTCAAAAGTTGGTGGTGCCATGCTCCAGTCTACCCAGCTGTAAATGGGTACCTGACTGCTCATGAGTCAGAGAAGGAAAATGCAGTAAGGAAGTGAGCTCATCACCCCTTCTCTGAATGCTGGAACTAGTCACCCCACCTCTTGATGCTGGAACTAGTATAGTGAAGTCTCTAACACTTCACTCCCCTATGGCAGTATCTGCTATGGGACTACCTTTAACTTTTTTACTTTTACAATAATAGAGAGGAGCAAGATCTGCACTAATTTTAATTGGTTTTGTGTGTTACATTTTGGTCTCTCCAGAGCTCATATAATTATATTATGGCAGTTCTACATTTAGATGAGCAATCGGCATTTCTACATTTAAATAAGCAATTTATCAAAATGAAAAATTTTGTTATGCAGAACTGACACCTAGAGAACCTAACCACATGTGTTTTTATCCTTGAGACAGGAGACAACCACATATGCCTATTTAAAAAATAAAAATAAAAAAGGGAGTGGAAAAGGAGGATGAGAAGTATCTGAATAAATTCAAAGGAGAATAAGCAGAATACAAATGTGACTTGTTCAACTTTTCAGGAAAAAATGTACTGTGTCCCAATTAGTAAACAAGATTCTTCTGAAAATGTTTTTGTTAGTGGAATGGAGGATTCTTCTTCTTAAAATGCCAAGCTGACTTGCTTAAGCAATCACATCTCTGTAACTTCTTGTCCCAAGTGCTATTTGTTACTTTGCATTCTTTTCTCCATGAGAACTCACTATGATGTTTTAACACTAGTATTATTAATCCAATAATCTTAATTCTTTTAACACGCTCTAGTAGGCTAAATGAACTGTGTTCCAAATCATGGAAAATCTTAACCCAGGTGTATGCCATATCTGTTATTACTATTTCTCTCAATTTTGTACAACTACTGTTTTTCTTCGTCTTAAGTGTTCTCAGCCACTGAAGTTTGTTTCACTTTTTCATTGTTGTTAGAAAGATCATATAAGCGTAGCAATAAGTTAACTGATAACTGTTCTGCTGCTATTGGTACAATAAAGTGAATATTAAACTTTACCTTCTCTGACTGCCTCTCCAGCCCCTTCAGCTTGCGACTCGTGGTATTCTTGCCAGAGAGCTGCTGCTCAACCTTCTGTTTCTGTGATTCTACATTTTTTAATTTCAGCTCTGCTTGCTTGCTCTCGTTTTGGTAGATATGATAGGTCTTCATGGCCTGACAACACACCAAACAACATCAATATCACTAATACTATGAGAATGAGGGCTTTGTGGTCTGACAACAGATACAAGAATAAACAAAGAAAGGAAGAAACAGGGTTATAATACGTCTTTATAGGCTGGTGAACACAGAAGAACAGTATAAATACCTTGTATATAGTCTGTAGTGTGTGAAAAGTTGTGAATAACAACTCTCAATAAACAATGCAGAAAACAAGAAAACTGTGAAACATGGAATCAGATAAGGCGTCCCTGTAAAGTAACTCTCCAGACTTTAACATGATGAAAAGATATGTAACTAAAAACAACTACAGCTTTAAAAAATAGTCCTATCATTGCTCCACCTACAGTCACTACCATGGGTCCTAATTCTTTGACAGTCACTGAAGGCTTAAAATCATCACACCTGCACATCCACTTCATGCGTGATAATGAGCTGATCCCGCTGAAGTGGTTCATGAATAAATAACAGGTCATCTGGAACGGACATGAGAATGTTCAAAGTAAGTGCCGCTCCACTGAGCTGCTCCAAAATTGCTTTATTCAGGAGATTGTCTTATACACTTGAACTCAAGTAGTAATTGAGGTGGACGTGTTTTCATTCCACACATAAGTTTAGATGCCAAAGAATACCAGCCTTTCTGTCAACTTGGGACGTCATCAGTTTCCTTGGATTTTAGTATTTGCTATGACAATCAACAAAGCACAGGGATAATCATTTAATCATGCAGGTGTATTACCAGAAGTAGTCTTTGCTGATGGTCAATTTTATGTAGTGCTCACATGTGGAAGGAACCCAGACAACCTTAAGTACATATTCAGGACACAGGCTATCAAAGCAAATATTTTAAAGATAATGCATTTACCAAAAAATGTGGCCCAGGAGCTGTTATGTAATTAGTCTTACTACACTCTTTGTGCTTATTCCCACTTCTCAGTCTGCTATATGTGATGCAGATGCTGAAAGTTTAAGGTGTTGGCTTTAATTCTTCTCCAGTTATTGTTTTGATGAGAATAAGTGCTCAAGTTATAGAAACTTCCGCTGCTCCTTATCTGCATATCCCTATAGCCGATCGTACAAAACAAAAACAAACATGAACAATTTAAAGCTAGTTATCTTTTACAGCTGTATAGAGCTGATTCAAGGTAGATGATAAAAGTGAAATGAAACTTATGTTAACTTCAGTTCATTCTGACAAGATGCTACTATAGCTTCTTGAAAGTAATTTTACAGTGCTACCTTTAACATAACTAGACTTACGCAACTTCAAACTGAGAAACCAACAACATAAACAAAACCAGATTTCCAGAATTTCAACCTGAAAAATAAAGTAAACGACATAAATATACCCAGATTTACAGAACTTCAAATGAAGAAACAAATATCATTTTACAAATATAAGCTGGACACCAAAGACAGCAGTCATGCTAATCTACTTGATACTCACACTCTGAAGCTCATTCAAAACTTTCATCATATCCTCATGAGATTCAGCGCCAATATCTCGACACTGAAAGGACAAAGACAAGATTACTTCATGTATAATGTGGCATCTAGTTGCATGATCACATACAAAACTAACCACTGTAGAATCTAAAGTAGAAGATTAAACTCATGTCTTTTCCCCCACTCTGGTTCAAAAGTCAGATTTTAAATAACCAAAACACTTATCTTCACTGAACCATCAGTTCAGTTTCAAAATGGTTTACATCCTTCTGTCTTCTAATTTACACAGGGTAAACTTCTTCTTCTTCTTTTATCCTTAGCCACCGACCGTCAAAGCAGTCAGTGGCCATTACGCCTGGTGGCGTCTTGTAGGGCAGCAACAAATTCATTCCACTTTGCTCGGTCGGTGGCCATCCTTTGTACAGTGCACCAACTCTGGTTCATTCTTTGCATCTCAGCCTCCACAGTCCTCCGCCAAGTTATTTTTGGTCGGCCTCTCTTTCGTTTTCCTTCCGGGGTCCATAGCATAGCTGTTCTTGTGATGGTATCAGGGTCTCTTCTGAGGACATGGCCAACCCAATTCCAGTGTCTGCCAGTTATGATGGTGTGCATGTCCTCTTGCTTGCTCCGAGTAAGCAGTTCTTGTTTGGTGATGGTATTCGGCCAAAAGATTCGGAAAACTTTTCTTATGCAGGTTGTGTGGAAAGCCAATACAAGATGTAGAATCGTACACATATCTTGGCAGTAATATAGACAAAGTTTGAGGGACAGACAGCGATATCAAAATAAGAATACAAAAGGCAAGAGGAGCTTTCATTGCATTGGGAAATATATGGAGATCAAGAGAAATCGGATCCAACACGAAAATAAGAATAATCAACTCAAATGTGAAGTCAGTCCTATTGTATGGCTCTGAGACATGGAGAACAACAAAGACAACAACCAAAAGCTACAGACTTTCATAAATGGGTGCTTGCATAGAATAGAGGGATTAAAATGGTATGACAAGGTTACCAACGTGGAACTGATGACAAGAACTAGACAAGTGCCAGTGGAACAAGAGATGAGAAGAAGACGATGGCGATGGATAGGACACACACTGAGGAAACCTGTTGATAGCATTACAAGGCAGTCCTTGTTCTGGAACCCCCAGGGCAAGAGAGGCAGAGGTAGACCAAGAAGCACATGGAGAAGAGAGCTGGAAACAGAGGTGAAAATGATGAGGAGAACGTGGAAAGAACTTGAGATGATGGGACGTGACAGGAGGACTTGGCATGTGTTTGTTGAAGGCCTATGCTCCTTTGGGAGTGGAGGGTTATGATGATTATTGTGTGGAAAGAGGACAATTTCGACATTTTCTTCTCTGTTACTCTCCAGCATTCTGCACCATAGAGAAGCACAGAAAGTACACAGCTCTCTAAGTCTTAATTTTGTGTTCGTGCTGTACTGAGAGGACTTCCAGATGTTGTTTAGACTAAAAAAGGCTGTTCTTGCTTTGTTCATTCTGTTGTTGATGTCTTTGCTTGCTCCGCCGTCTGGTGTTATTATGCATCCTAAGTATGTGAAGGTGTCTGTCTGTTCCAGTTGCTGATTCCTTACTGTTATGGGCTCAGGGTTGCTCACATTGAGCGTCATGACCTCTGTCTTCTTTAGATTGATGTTCAGGCTCCTCTGCTGGCTATACTTATTAAGTCTATCCGTTTTTTCCTGGATGTGTTGATGTGAATGTGCTAGTAGTGCAATGTCATCTGCATATTCCAGATCTTCCAATGTAGAAAATGTAGTCCATCTTATTCCTCTTGGACTGCCCTCTGTTGTCTGGCGCATCACCCAGTCTATGACTGTTAAAAATAGAGTGGTTGATAAGGGGCGTCCCTGTCGTACTCCTGTCTTCACCTCAAAGGTTAGTATCTTCACTGAACCAACATTTCAGTTTCAAAATGGTTTACAGCCTTCTGTCATCTAATTTACACAGGGTAAACTTAACAAAAGAATAATGAATCTATGAATCTCTATTCTCATGCATTCATGGAACATTTATAAATATCTAAAGAAATTTAGACAGAAAATAATTTCTACATAAATATTAATTGCTGACAAATATTGAAAGCAATTAATATTTATGTAGATATTTTTTTCTCAACCTGTTCTTTCACTCGCTCTTTAAGAAACACTGCTTTCTGTCCCTAACGGAAATACAATTTCACACTGAAACTTAATGAACAGTTGAGCTGACGCTTCTGGGAAAGATTGCCGATGGAAAAAAGGGCCATCCTTCATCTTAATTAGAAGTCAGAAGCCATCTTCATTCTATTTTGGGATCTGGTGGCGTTCTATGCCTCCGGCTTCTTATAAGAGTATTAACTTCAGGAAAATCAATGTTACCACTTTGCTTCCAAACACATATTACTGCTCTCCTGAAATTTCAATGTGAGAAAACTCAGCTTGTAATCAAACAAGTATGTGTCTAATTTACTGGTACTATTCTTCGTATATATACAAAGACCATATATATGATGAGGTTGCCAATTCCATACATAACCTTATATTAGGCCCTGTAGGACATGCCTGGGGAAGCACCAATCATACTCTTTCTTCATCTCCTGAAATATGCTGAAAACAATAAACTGTTATTTTATTCATTTCTCTTGCTGAGCAATGCTTCTTACTTACCTTTTCTCTCTTTAAAGAATTTTTTTTTGGTGTCTTTTATTTATGCACATTTCCTGCTTGAGAGCTTTCTAGCTGTCTTGTGGTTTAAACAGGAATATCCCGCCTTTAGACAAGGACGATGAAAGAAACTCCTGAATGATTAATAAACTTTTACAAGTAATGACATATCTATCTCCAACATTAGAGATTCTGTCAGAGACTCACCTTACGGAAGATTCTCTGAGAGTTGTCCATGATCTCTGCTAACCTACTGACCATTTGGGTGCTGTAAATTTCTGCAATATTCTGGTGGTCCTGACTTTGTTTTCGTGTGATGCCCAGCAGATGTTTCCAGCATGCAGATGTTGACATGGTTGCCCACTGCTCTTGTCTTTTGTTTAAAAAAAAAAAAAAATTGCACTAGAGTTTGCTGATACTTTTCTCATTCACTAAAAACATTGCAAGAATCTTTTCCAAATAACATTTTACAAATATATATAAAGACTTTTTTGGTGAAAATGTTTGTTTCTTCTTTATCTTGATGCCTCTTTCATCATTATTACTGTTTTAGTTTGTTTTTTTTGGTTTAAAAGAAGGAAATAAAATTTGTTCAGATTTATAGCAATCCAATTAATTTGTATCTATTTGACAACATATATTTACAGCAGGCAAATAAAGTAGGAGCTACAACAATTAAATAATTTTTTATCCCCAAAAGAACACAACAAATGATATATTACTAATTAATAAACAAACATATCCATGCAAAGACATGCACTTGTCTGTTCCTCCTTTGCTCTGTTTGTTCTGCGAGTCCATGGTGTGTGTGTGTGTGAGAGAGAGAGAGAGAGAGAGAGAGAGAGAGAGAGAGAGAGAGAGAGAGAGAGAGAGAGAGAGAGAGAGAGAGAGAGATAGGGGAAGAGAGACAGAGAGCTCTGCAGGAAAAAGAGATGTGTGTAACAGAAAGAAATAAGTATTAGAGAGAGAGATATTGAGTGAGAGAGAGAATAGCAAAACCAATTAAAATGGTATAGATTTGTATCTGAAGAAGAAATTACCAGCAAGCAATTGTAGTAGCTAAAATCCAAAGAGAACATAAAATAATGAATATAACTGAAGGTGAATTTTAACAAAAAGAAAGGAAACTATAAATATTGGAGAATATACCCAGACCATAAGGTCTTTTATGTTTGGACATGCGCCCAAATATAACCAACATCCCTGTGTCTAGGTTGATTGGGAAGCACATTGCCAAGATGAGGTAAAATATATATATATATTTTTTTAAATAAGGAAACTATAACAGAATGAGAGTTAACTTTCCAACTTATCTACTTCAGGTCATTCAACTTATTTCTGCAATTAAATTAATCATAAACAATGAATTGCATGGATAAAAAAAAAAAAAAAATAAGTGTCAGGTATAAAATAAAATGGGTTTGGTAAAGTTACATTTTTTTTTCTCAAACTTTCATTAAAAAAATATGCAGAACGTTCTTTCTAAATGTAAATAAACTATCAAAATGTGCATCATATATTAATCATGGTAAGGATGGTAAACATTTTCAGTTGCACTGATCTGACGAGAAAAACTGACTGAAAAATGCAAACTCCTTTTAGACAAAAAGAACAAACCTAAAACAACATAAGTTTATGGGACAGTTCAACTTAAGCAAACATTAATTCTCTTATCCTTATCTGTTTGGTTTCCTAGATGCAGAATATGTTTTTCTTTCATTTTGTTTTTGTATATGCATACTAAACTTACTTACTTAGTTGTTCCCCTTCTACCGTGAGGTGTAGAGGTTTGGAAGAGTGAGCGCCAGACTATCCTACTGGCTGTCTTCCTCCTGGCCTGGTTCCATTCTAGTCCTCGGTCCTTCAAAGATTGTCTAATGTTGTCCTCTAAGCGGACTCTGGGTTGTCCTGGGGGTCTGGATCCCTGGCTCTTTGTTTCCCATGCTTGTCGTGGTAGCTGATCTTCTCCCATTCTGCAGACATGGCCTAACCATCTTAGTTGGGACTGTTCTACTTGGGTCTGCAGGGGTGGGATTTTAGGCCTTGACGTATCATCTGGTTGCGGACCATGTCTCTTCTTGTCACTTCAACCACCTTCCTCAGATACCTCATTTCTGAGGTTTGGATCTGGCTTTTGTGGGTTGTAGTCATTGCCCATGACTCGCATCCATATGTCAAGACTGGGACATAGGTGGAGCGGTATACACCCATCTTCGTTTTCTTACCAACCTCTCTCTTGCTGAGGAATCCTCGATTTATGGCCTGAAAAAGTCTCCCAGCTGCAGCTTTTCGAGTGGCCAACTCTTCTTTGATGCCTCCCTTTCGGTCTATAATAGCTCCGAGATATTTAAAGTGGTCGACCTGCTCCAGGACCTGTTCTCCCAGCTTAATCTGATGTCTTCTTTCTTCTCGTGATATCACCATGGATTTTGTTTTAGAGCTCTCTTCTCCAGCTCTTCCTTCCAGACTTGCAGGTTGGATTGGAGATGTGCCTCTGATTTAAATCAGGGCAACATCATCAGCAAATGCCAGCTCTGAAATACATACCTGTCTCATCTTCCAGTACCCCACTGAATACTTTCTTGTTCTCTCCTTACATGCCTTGATAACATCGTCCATGCTTTGAAGCAGCTCGAAGATTTCCTACTTGACCTCTGCTCTCTCATCCTCATTTGGCCCATACACTATGACCAGGTTGACTATGGTTTTTCCTTCTTTTAGTTTTACAACCATAATGCGCTCTGAGACAAAGTTCCATCCCTTGATACTATCTTTCTCATTTTTGGCCACAATGCAACCCATGCCCCCTTTAGCTCTTTCAGATGTGGGTACACCACTGCAGAGCAGAGTGTTGCCATCGAGATCCATGACTCCTTGTCCCTTTTTCTTTGTTTCCATAATAGCCAGGATTTCTAGTTTTGCTTTCCTCATCTCTTCCACCAGCTCCTCTTCTTTCCCATTTATACTTCTTGTGTTCCAAGTTCCATAAGTCGTAGTCCGTAGTCCGTTCCAGTTCGTCGCCTTTAGAATCAGTCCGGTTTTCTCTCTTGTAGTTCGCATAATCATGTTTTAAAGCAAACAGGTGATTGGCTTGTTGTGCCTTTGCATGGTGGAGGGGCTGCCTCCTTACGGCCTCCATGCAGGGCCGCCCTCCTCCTTTTTCAGCCGGGCTTGGGACCGGCCTATGCGGAGTTCTAAACTATAGAGTAATTGATTGTAGTTTAGAGTGGGCCTCGTATAGTTCTCAGGAATCTCTTATGAAACAAAGAAAGAATACGACTACTGTTCCCTCAGTCATGTTTTACAAGATGACGAATATGAGGATGTGCACGAGGCTGGCAAGGTCATCATGTGAATGCTTGATGCTGGCTTCCAGCAAAGGGATCCGCTGCAGAGGTGGCTCTATGCCCCATAACAAGTGAAAAGGAACATGATGATGATGAATTTAGTGTAAACATGGTTTATGTCAAAACAAATTTGATGAATGGTCTCGGGTCTAATCTAACCAAACTTTCTGTAAGAATGGACTTTTTAAGCATGCGGAGCACCTGTCAAACCCTCCTGTCTTGAGTCATTTGTTTAACATTTGCTTAAGTTTTTTCTATGTCTTGAAATGGACTAACAAGCTGACTCTTGGTAATATTTGACTTATATGGAAGCTAATTTTTCGCAAGAATGTATTTACACATAAAAAAACTTTACCTTACATTCTAATTATATGTGAACTAGAACGACAAATCTTTTCTAGTATGATAGTAGCCCCCTTCAGTCATAACTGACTATAGGAATGCGCCCCTGAGGGGATAACCTTCAGCTGCTTTTTTTAACTGGTGTTCCTTTCGGAGTATTCTTTTCTCTTCAGCTTGTTGTGAGAGCTTTGCGCCAAATCTGAGGTGGCACCATAGGGAGCACTGCCACTTGGTGTGATCGGCAGCTTCATCCTCCCAAGTTGCTGGATTTATGTCCGGTGCTTTTAGGTCCCTCTTGCACACATCTCTGAACCTCAGCTGCAGTCGCCCAACTGTTCTTTTGCCATCTGCCAGTTGTCCGTAGAAGATACCTTGTATCTTTAGGGATGCGACCATCTTCCATGCGGCTGACATGGTCAAGTCAGTGTAGCCTGAGCTGTCTAAGCAATGTATACATGCATAAGACAGTACTTTGGTATTTGCCACTTTGTCCTTCCATGAAATACCAAGGATGTGGTGTAGACACCGTAGATGGAAGGTATTGAGCCTTAAAACTTTTATTTAAAAAATTTGGCAAAGGCAGCGAGGATGAGAACTTATCACCCCACCTATTAAAAAAGAAAGCGGAACCTAATACAGTGAAGTCCGTAGTGTGTCAGTCTCCTATCACAGTATCTACTATGGGACTACCCTTAGGGTCGTCCACATATGTCATGCAGTTGGGAGTGGGGGAGTGTGTGTGTGGAGGGAAGAGTCAAAATTTTTGTGCCGTTGTGTGACAATAGGGGGAGGGGGGTTTTGAAAATTGTGATGTCACATAAAAATGTAAGTCTCTAACGTTTCTTTCATAAATTATGTTTGGGGTCTATGTAGGGTCCGGGCCTCGACATCCCGCCTACATTAATGGATGTTGATGCGAACACAAAGCCTCTCACATCCAGGTGCAGTGATCACTGTGGATGCTACTGTCTTGCTCTGACAGTAAGCTTCTAGCATTAAACCTCTCCTGCATAAATGTGTCCATAGCAACACCTTCATGTGGTGACCCTGCTCTCACAGAGTTTGCTAAGGAGGAAACCTAGTACCTGGCGGTATAACCGGCCAAAAATGGCAAAAATTGCGTGACATCAAATGTAAACGACCCCTTATTATTTTTTTTTTTGAGTGTGTAAGAATTGACCAAATTAACCAAACTTTCTTCTATAAGAATGAGCTAGACTAAGTACTTTTTCTATCCCAAACTTTCTTCTTTAAGAATGAGCTAGATTAACTACTTTTTCTATCAGAAATGAACTTGACCTGAGTAAACTTACTGAAGATAAGATTGAACTAGCATCTAAAAACATTCTGCAGGAGTGACTAGCATCTACAGAACTTGTGATATCAACACGTTATTAAATTTTCTGCAGTAATTGACTCTCAGATAATAAAACTCTGTGAAAAGAGATCAACATAATTTGTCCAACACAACAGCCCTGCGCGCACTCAACATCCAGGCCACCCTTAACAACACAGTTTATCATCATTTTCCTGGTCCTCCATACAAAGTATGCAGCTTCTACTGTAGCTCGTCCTCTTCTTGGAGAATGGGCTAGATTAACTACTTTTTTCTATCTGAATGAACTTGACCTGCTTACCGCAAGCGAGATAAGATTGAACTAGCATGTAAGGAAACATTCTACAGGTGTGACTAGCATCTACTGCAACTTTCAATATTGTAAATACATGCTGTTATTAAATATCTGGGGTAATAAAATTGTCTGTAAGAAATCAACATAATCTGTCCAATTCAACAGCCCTGGATGTGCTCACCATCCAGGTCACTGCTGACAACACAGTTTGTCTTTTAAAACATTTGTCTCACAGATGGGTGGCAGGTAACGTAGCTTCGAGGTTTAAACACCTCTACACACCTTTAATAGATTTTAAAAAAATATGTAGCACAAGTTTTATAATCTTACTTATTCATTCATCATTAACCTATAGCTCCAAAATAAGCATAGGCCGTCAACAAAGGTAAGCCAAGTCTTCCTGTCACGTGCCATCAGCTCAAGGTCTTTCAATGTCTTCCTCATTCCTTTCATGTCTGTCTCCAGTTCTCTTCTCCATGTGTTCTTTGGTCTTCCTCTACCTCTCTTACCCTGGGGATTCCAGGATTACCTTGTAATGCTATCAACAAGTTTCCTCAGTATGTCTCATCATTGTTATCGTTTCCTGCATTTATTCTCATTATCCTTGTCTTTTCCCTGCATATTTTCAGACCTGCTCGATGTAACTTCTCATCAAGTATTTTTATTTTGTCTCACATTGATTACAGTTATGGGACAGAAGAGCCAGGTCATCAGCAAAATCTTGATCGTCAATCTATCTAGTCAGATTTATTTACAACAATGAATATATTATTTTTGTTTCTACTACTGCTTCTATTATTTTTCTCCTTGTTAGTAATCCCATTGACTTCTCCCACTCACTATTAATCAATTTTTATTCCTTCTCTTCTCTCTCAGAAACTGTGCTTTTTTTTTGTATCTCTTTCAACTTTATATTCATCCTCGGTTCTACATTACAGTAAATATCTGATAAGTATCTAAGCCAAAGAACAAGATTCATTATTAAATCTATTCCGTCTTATCATATTTGTTAGGTTTGCCACTTCCATTTGAGCTATTCACTTAACTGCAATAATTACCGTCTGTGGAAATGGAACCAAAGTAAATAAATACTCAGGTTGTATTAAATGAAATTATATCGAAACTATCAAAACAATTTGGGAGTTAAATGTGTGATGTCTTTTTGAGACAATGCCGAGGTAGCATAAAATTCCTGCAAGTTATCAAAAATATGCACAAATAAAATTGAAATCAAAGAAGTTTGCAGAAATTGGTAGAATCTAAAGAAACTACTTTAACAATGAGAAAGGGGAAATAAAGTGTAAAGAAATAAAATAAAATAAAATAAAATAAAAAGCAAACACGTACAGAAAAGCACAAGATAACAAAATAGGAACATAAAGTAAGAGAAGCAAGTTTTCATAAATATGAGAAAATGAGGGATTTGCTAAGCAGATGTAACATCTTTGACACAGATCTTTCATATATTTAAAGTACAAGCATGAATATTACATCATATGAGCGAAAGTTGTTTCCAAGCAAATGCTGGACAAGTCACTTAGCAAAAGATAAGCTTACTTACAAGATCCTACCCCTATTAAACACAGAAATTAGTGTAACATATAAAATATTAATGTCAGCAAAATATGTGCAAATACATTTGCTGATGTTGCTATACAATACTAGACTGATGTAACTGAAAGATACCATAACAAAGAGAACAAACAAACTTTATTTTCAAAGGGTTAAGAATTGGGCACGCAGGCCCGTCTGACATTCTGCTCTTCCTCTCTCATCGTGTATACTGTAACCTTTCATCCCCCCATCTACTCCAAGCATTATTTAGGCATTTATCATTAAAAAGTAATATAACATCATACATTTGCAATATTCTTACTTACTTAGTCATTCCCCTTCTACCGTGAGGTGTAGAGGTTTGGAAGAGAGAGCGCCAGACTATCCTATTGGCTGTCTTCCTCCTGGCCTGGTTCCATTCTAGTCCTCGGTCCTTCAAAGATTGTCTAATGTTGTCCTCCAAGCGGACTCTGGGTTGTCCTGGGGGGTCTGGATCCCTGGCTCTTTGTTTCCCATGCTTGTCGTGGTAGCTGATCTTCTCCCATTCTGCAGACATGGCCTAACCATCTTAGTTGGGACTGTTCTACTTGGGTCTGCAGGGCGTGGCATTTTAGGCCTTGACATATCGTCTGGTTGCGGACCATGTCTCATTACTTCAACCACCTTCCTCAGATACCTCATTTCTGAGGTTTGGATCTGGCTTTCATGGGTTGTATTCATTGCCCATGACTCGCATCCATATGACAAGACTGGGACATAGGTGGAGCGGTATACAGCCATCTTCGTTTTCTTACCAACCTCTCTCTTGCTGAGGAATCCTCAATTTATGGCCTGAAAAAGTCTACCAGCTGCTGCTTTTCGAGTGGCCAACTCTTCTTTGATGCCTACCTTTCGGTCTATAATAGCTCCGAGGTATTTAAAGTGGTCGACCTGCTCCAGGACCTGTTCTCCCAGCTTAATCTGATGTCTTCTTTCTTCTCGTGATATCACCATGGATTTTGTTTTAGAGCTGCTTATGACCATCCCTCTCTTCTCCAGCTCTTCCTTCCAGACGTGCAGGTTGGATTGGAGATGTGCCTCTGATTTAGCAATCAGGGCAACGTCATCAGCAAATGCCAGCTCTGAAATACAGACCTGTTTCATCTTCCAGTACCCCACTGAATACTTTCTTGTTCTTTCCTTACATGCCTTGATGACATCATTCATGAGGAGTATGAAAAGATAAGGTGACAGGATATCACCTTATCTTACACCAGTGGTGGTCCTGAACTCTTCTGACTTATGGTTTGCTGTCCTCACATAATTTCTGCAAGACTTGTAGAAGCTCTGTATAGCATGAATCAGAGGTGCTGGAATGTTCTTCCTTGCCAAACAGCCCAAAGTTTGCTCCAGGGGACCCTGTTAATTGCCTTTTCCAGATCTATGAAACAAAGATGGATCTCACTCTATACTCAAGGGCCTTTTCTCTCAGCTGTCTGTGAAGATTAGGTCTTGAGTACTTCGGTTAGCTCGGAATCCGCACTGGACCTCATCCAATTGTGGCTCAGCTAGGCGTCAGAGTCTCTGCTCTAGGATTCTAGAGTAGATTTTACTAGGGACACTGAGAAGGGATATGCCTCTATGGTTTCCACATTGTCGATTGTCACCCTTTTTGAAAATTAGTGTTATGATGGCAATCTCCCAATCCTTTGGTATGGTCTTGTTGCACCACGCTGCCTGTAGGACCTTTAAGAGTAATAGGTCGCCTGAGAGCCCATGTACGTAACCATTTCTGGTGTTATATCATCCTGCCCTGCTGCTTTGCCCATCTTGATTTTCTCCAGTGCTACCTTCAGTTCTTCCATCTTTATGTCATCTTCATCACCATTGGTTTCCTTTTCTGTGCTAGTGGTTATCATTTCTGATGCTTGACCTTGCTCACCATCAAGGAGTTCTGAGAAATATTCTTTCCATCTTTCCATTACTTCCTTCGGGGCAGTAAGCAATTTGCCTTGCTTGTCCTTTATAAATTTCTTCTTCTTCTTCCTCGTTCGTCCTGAAAAGGACGTTGGTTGCGTTGTGTGTTTACACCGGAGCTGCGATATCTGCACCTTTCGGCCGACACATCCGACTTCAGCGCTGCATTTTTTGGGACCGGGTTTGCCTTCCCTCTTCGATCCCTACTCTCTCAGCCAGACTGCAGTGATGCAGCCTGTTTCCAGGACCACCAGGTGGAGGTGGAATAGGGTCTTGGTCAGCTCTGGTTCACTGACCCTGACGCAAGCAGTCAAGCTATGGGTCACTGACTGCATTCTCTATTGCTGCATCTTTGGGTCCCCTTTATAAATTTGAGAGGGCATTGTTTTTCCTTCCTTATGTTCTTTAGGGTCTTATAGAACAATTTCTGGTTTTCTTGCGCATCTTTTTCTAGCTTTTCTCCAAATTCTTCCCAGGACTTCTGTTTTGCTGCTAGCACCTTGTTCTTTGCTTCTGTTCTGAGTATCACATATTCTCTATATTTTTCTATTTGTCCTGCTGTGTTTTTAGCTCCTAAGTATTGTTTCCATGCCATTTTCTTCTTTCTTATTTTCTCTTTGACTTCCTCTGTCCACCAAGGTGTCCTCTTTCTCTTGTTCCCAAGTCGGACTTCACCACATGCTTCTGCAGCAGCTGTCTTTATGATGTCCTTGAATTTAAGCCAGAGGGTTTCCAAGTCATCAGGTGGTTCGCTTGTGTTTCTCACCGCTGCAGCAATAAGCCCCTGATATCTGGTCTTAATTTCTGGCTCTCTCAGCTTGTAGGTCTTAATGCTTATTTCTCCCGTTCATTTACTTGGTTTCTTGCGTGATGTTGAGCAGTTCCTAGGCTGGGCAACTCTTTCAGTTGTTCTTTTGATTGTGAGCAGGTAGTGATCACTTCCAATCTCTGGCCCCCTCCAGACTCTAGCATCCCGGACATATTTGAATGAGCTCCTAACAATAGCATAGTCGATCACTGACTTCTCATTCTTTGTTGGTTCACATCTAGTGTACGCATGTATGCACTTATGGGAGAATTTTGTGTTTGTAATGATCAGATTCTGCTCACTGCAGAATCTAAGGAGTCGCTTTCCGTTGTCATTGAGAGTATCTTCTCCATATCTTCCAATAACTCCACCCCATCTAGCATGGTCATTTCCAATTCTGGCATTGAAATCTCCGAGCATGATAATTTCATCTAGGCAGCCATCCACTGTCCTTTGAAGCAGCTCGAAGAATTCCTCCTTGACCTCTGCTCTCTCATCCTCATTTGGCCCATACACTATGACCCTCCTTTTAGTTTTACAACCATAATGCGCTCCGAGACAAAGTTCCATCCCTTGATACTATCTTTTTGGTTTTTAGCCACAATGCAACCCACGCCCCCTTTAGCTCTTTCAGATGTGGGTACACCACTGTAGAGCAGCGTGTTGCCATCGAGATCCATGACTCCTTGTCCCTTTTTCTTTGTTTCCGTTATAGCCAGGATTTCTAGTTTTGCTTTCCTCATCTCTTCAACGAGCTCCTCTTCTTTCCCATTTATACTTCTTGTGTTCCAAGTTCCATAAGTCGTAGTCCGTTCCAGTTCGTTGTCTTTAAAATCAGTCCGGTTTTCTCTCTTGTAGTTCGCGTAATCATGATTTAAAGCAAACAGGCGATTGGCCTGTTGTGCCTTTGCATGGTGGAGGGGCTGCCTCTTTATGGCCTCCATGCAGGCCGCCCTCCTCCTTTTTCAGCCGACATTGGGCCGGCCTAGGCAGAGTTCATTTGCAATATTCATCATAATCAAAGTATGTTTTTAAAATCAATTTTTAAAAAATTTTTAATGAGAAAAACAAACCAAACCAAACAAACAAACAGTAAGATCGACAAAAGTCGAGATACAGTAATAAAAAGATTAATTGTTTTTTACTCATAAGGTATCAATTTAGAGGTTAATGATTTATAGAGAAATTAATAACAATAATTATTTTGTATATAAACAACTGTTGATGTCATTTACTTCTGTTCTTCAGCTATGATTATTACTGTCCCTTTTTATACTCTCTCTCTCTCTCTCTCTCTCTCTCTCTCTCTCTCTCTCTCTCTCTCTCTCTCTCTCTCTCTCTCTCTCTCTCTCTATATATATATATATATATATATATATATATGTGTGTGTGTATTTAAGGCCGAGATCTTCAACTATTAATTAATCAATTACATTTTTTTTAAATCGATTAATCAATAAAACAAAAGTTTAACCGATTATTACATTTTTAGCAATAATTATATTTTTTGCTTAAATGCAAGAGCATTTGCTATATTAGACGTTTGTGATATGGAATTTGGCAAGTATGTTCAATAATAATAAATTGTTTAGTTGCAACTATTCAGTATTTTCATTAAATTTTCAGGACGATGTTGCCTTACAACAAGTAAAATAAATAAAGTCCTTAGCGATTTAAAAAAAAATGTTATTTATGATTTTTTTTTAAAGACAATTTATCAAATTGTTCGAAAATGAGTGATTATTCTTCGATTAAATAGATATTAATCGATTAAAAATTTTTTATAATCAATCCCAGCCCTCACACACACACATATATATATGTGTGTGTGTGTGTATATATATATATACACACACACACATATATACAGGCAAACACACAATATTTTTTTTTAAATAAACGCCCTACTCTTATAAAAGATTTCATAGAATAATAACGCAAGGAATATGTCTATCTCACTCATTCACACACACTCACAAACATACACAGCCCATAGATAGACAGAAAGACAAAAAAGAAACAGACATGTCCAAGATATATAAAGATGAGCTATATTGCACAAATATGTAGGTCCGTATTTTATGAAGAAATTTTATAATAAATTCAATATTTAAATGTTATATTCTTCTCCTCCTTCGTTCACCCTCAGACTTCAACTTGAATATGTTCAAAGAAAGCTCTGACCATGCACCAACCCAAACATAGGTTAAATTCTGGGTAGATGAAGCTGGTAAGCCTTTGACGGCAGTTCATCTAGGAGAAGGAAAACTCTGATTTTAAACCACCTGCTGCCTTGCAGGTAGGCTGGGGACAGTCAAGGGTTAAGGAAGGCGACCCTACAGAAATGCCTGTTGAAATCAGATGCTCTGGGCTACAGGCTTATTGAAACAGTGCAACGTAATTCGCTTAATGAAGACATCACGAATTGTTATACCAGAAATAACACCACTGCTGCCTCTGGCATGTCGTAAAAAGCAACTGATGTGAGGTTGTGAATGGAGTGGGCAATCACCTCATGTAGTTAAAAAAAAAAAAAAATTAGCTACATAAATCATCACATTAAGTGTTTTGGTGCAGGCCTCCTATGGGCCAACTGTGGTGGTGACTGCATGTTTCTTACAGGTGATGAATGAATGCTATTGCCACAAGTAGAGTATAAGGGTTCAAACATCTCCCATAAATCTAAGGTATGAAAAAAGATATGACACCAATGTGATATTTATAAAATTATATTTCTGATACTGTCATCACCATCACCCTTCAGTTCCCCAAGGTGCACTTCCCGTCATTTTTGCACTGTAGCTTTTAAATAAATTCTGTCTGTAAAGTAAATAACCCAACGAAGATTATTACAATACAATTTTTCTTTTGAACTGACACATTTTTTTTTTTACTCACTTCTGCTTTTCTGTTCGATGTCTGGTAATCATGTTTTTAACAAGTTTGTCCAGGTTTCTGGCATACTCCTGCTCAACTTCTGCTCTGCGTCTGAAAAACTCCTGTAGTTCTGTTACAATGGAAACCTCTGTCTCAAGTTTGATTTCCAGACATTTCAGTTGGTCATTCAGCTGCTGACGTATGTCTGAAAGTACAGAATGGATAAGCATCTGGGTTAAAATGCATGAACTAATATATGACAACTGAGGCGATCTAAAGAATGTAAGCTAACCTCACGGAAGTATGTCTTAAACAGTAGTTGGTGTTACATATGCCTGAAAAGTGTAAATATTAGTGAAGGTAGTCCCATAGCAGAAACTGCAGTAGGGGAGTTAAGTGTTAAAGACTTCATTATACTAGGTACAGCTTTACATCCAGTTCTCATCCTCACTGCCTTTGCATTCTGTAACTCAAAAAACAAGAATTATGAAATGTTATAACACTGAATAAGGGAACAATGTGGAATTTACAATGCTGTATCTCTTGCTATATAATTACATGCATTTTATGAATAAAATAGCACCTTGGCCGTGATTCTTGAACTTCCATCAGACTGACAGTCAAGTTAATAATAACACCAATCTGTATTCACCAGGCCCCACATACTTCCTGGGGGGGTCTCTGAAGAGACAAAGAAAGAATTGGACCCCTGAACTCTCAGGCATGTCATACTATATGACTAACATGAGGCTATGTATGGGAGCTGGCACCCTCAGCATGTAAAACAAATTACTACAGACACCACTGCTGCAGCAGAACGTAAATACTTGGTGCAGGCTTTCTACAAGGGGACCAGCTGCAAGTGTGGCTACATGCTCCATAAGAAGCAAAAAGGAAAATGACAATGTATTCACAAAGTCAACAGCCTGTGAGAGAGTCAAGTTGGAAGACACACTAAATATATAGGCATATGCATTATCACAATGTCCATGGCCAGCCATGGAAGGGTTAGTTCATTACCAAACTATATCTCCATCTCTAGGCTTTTTATGAAGTCACAATGGGGGATAGGGGGAAACGAGTTGTCAAACCAGGAAAAAATATGAAGCGAAGAGGAAACTTTTTTTTAAAATAACGTTTTGCCTTGTTTTGGCGAGGCGCGTCCCGTTCAACCTAGTCGGTTATATTAGGGCGCATATCCAAATACAAAAGACCCTTAGGTCTGAGATTTATATTGAGTAAACTACAAGTTGTCAAACTATAGGGTAATGTGAAGATAGGCAAAAAAAATAAGATATCTGACTATAGGAAACTCGACGTGCAGGATTACAAGGCACATAACCATGAGCAGCTTCAATTAAAGGGGAAATAACTAGTTATCTAACCGGGTGATACATCAAGACTGGGAAAACAATATGGGTTTAAAGAAAGGGGAAGCAATAATTTGTTCAACCACGAAGAGCTCCATAAGAGAACACTTGGCGGTCCAACTCGTGATGTACTTGACAAGAAGGAAAAAACACTACAGTCAAATATGTACAAAGGTCGGAATATTATTACTTTTTTAAATTTAACAAGACTTGATAGAACTTACAGCCACATAGACAACTACAACGCAACATCAAGTTGTGTTATCTACTTAGTTAATCTATGTTAAGGACATCTTTCATTATGCCGCCACTTTAACAAGCAAACACGTACACATATAAACATACAAAATATACACTTTTATTCCATTTTCGGGACGTTCTCATGCGATGCAACTGACAAGAATAAGAAAACGACAGTTTCATTCATTCATTTTTTTTCCTCTTCGTTCCTTCTGGCGCATGGAGCCACCATGCAGTTACTCCCCTTGTAGGAAGCCTGTAACAAACATTTTCATGCTCTTACAGCTGTGACATCTCCAACAATGTGATTTACGTGATCATGTGTCCAGTCACATGCATAACCTCACATTAACCGCCTTGTACGACATGTGTGACCTAGTAGTAGTTCTATTCTTTCTTTGTCTCATCAGAGACCCCCCGGGCACCACACTGGGCTAAAGACAGTTTAAAACAAACTGCTTAGAGCCGAATGTCACGGATTTTAGTGCACATTTTTCGTGTGGCTTATTGTGTGTTTAAGAAGTACGCTCTACATCATTTTATAACAACGCCCTATAAAACCCTTCCTAATGTACATTTTCCCACTGCTGACTGAAGGGTGAGCCGAAACAATATACACGACTCCTTGTGTTTTTAGTGCAGTCTGTAGGCACAGTTGGACAAGGTGTATGGAAAGGTACAATGACAGCCCATATGTTCTGCGAATGAACGGGCATACCTTGTTCTCAATTTGGCACAGATATTCTGTCTGATCCAGATAATTATGATTTTAAAACAGCCGAGATAAAACATTTTAGCACACAGATTGACTGCGTCACAGATGCACACTAATGCACATTCTGGCAAACAAACACAAATCCTACAACAAGGAAATTATCTCTGGCATACATAAATATACATTCGAATATACCATTTTATAGAAGTATACTGCTATGTGAAGGGGGATTACTTCTTGACTGATGCTATTAAAGACCAAAAGGACAACAATCGTTAAATAAAATATGTGCAGAAGAAGACGAGAAGCGTGGGGAGCAACCCGCTGAGACAGAACAGCTGAACAAACACGAGCCACACGCTCAGTTAACAACGGGGGCTCGATGACTTTGTCCTGGTAATCCAACAAAGCAGATTTTCTGTTGTTTCAGAAAATAACACGTACTAAGTCATCAATGATGTATTCAAACTTGAGGATATAACCGGTATATCTTCTATGGACGTATGTGTAACTTGCTCATCATCATCATCACTACTACCACCACCACCATCACTATCAGCGTTCTCTCTCGTTTCTTTAAACCGCCTACATGTATCTCCTGGCTCATCATTCTTTCTATGCCCTGCAGAGTTCAGACCAATATCCTTAACCTACTTATTTTAAAACGTGTTCATACTTAGCCTGGACAATAGTTATATCACAATCCAGTATTTCTACAACAGATTTTTTTATTTTAATGATGAAAAATCTTCCGTTCAACCTCTGATGGGTTATAATTAGGATATATAGTATTTTCAATTCCAAATAAGATGAATAACTGCCGATATGGGAAAATGGCATCACATCTGTCAAATCATTGTAAATATGGCAAATCAAAATTATCAATTTTGCCTGTATGTCAAAACGAAGCCAAACAAACAAAAACGAGATAAAACAAAACAAAACCACACAAAAACACCAAACAAAAATAATATTCAGAGGGAGTGGTATAAAGGCCTGATATTTCCAGTTAGATATTTAACTGACCATCAGAACTTTCACTCAACCAATTATGGAAATAAGAATTTAACAAGCCAATAAGGAAATATATTAACTCATCCCAATTTTGAAAGCATGTAAAGATCCTAACGACTACAAAGAAACAGCTGAAAACTACAATATTAGTAGTAACACTGCCGTCCCTTTCTTAGAACTTTTCACACAACAAAGACCGAGAGAGCACTATGCACACTCCTGGAATAAGATGTCATACAACTTCCAAATGAACGAAACCGGGAACAGAGAAGTCTGATAGAGGGGATGACAGGCATCTCATGAAACACACAATGACAGCATACCAGGTTGCCCTACGTGCCATGGATCGGAAGCCAATAATCGGCCCTACCTACGCCGCTTTTGAGTAAGAAGCACATAAAAGAAGAATGTACGTCTCTGACTCCACTGATAACATAGGCCAGTGACAACAAGCGACCATTTATCTCGTCCATCTACCGTTCTCTTCAAGTGTGTCGTTCATCATTCCATTATGTCATAGTGCTTATTGTGTAAGCATCTCGTTAGTGGGTGGTTGTTCCGTCTTTAGCTTTACTTTATCTCATTAAAATGCCTTGAAAATATCCATGTCCTATCCGTCTGTCTATCTCCTTCCAACCTTGCACCAATTCCCGACCAAACAAATATGGCTCCAATTAAAACACACCAGTGGAGTTGCCGGAGGTCTCTGACGAGGCATAAAAGAATAGAGGCATACTGCACCGTCAGGAATGTGGTAAAAAGTTATTAATAGGAGTTTAGCATGGGTGTGGCAACCTCATCTTGTAAAATAAACTGATAGTGAAACCATCACAGCAAATGCTTCGTGCAGGCTTTCTGTAAAATGACCAGTTGCAGTTACAGGAAAGTCACGTTTGTTTTGGGGTGTTTTTTTTTTTTCACATAACAAAAATAAAAGAAGAAGAAGAAGAAAAAAAATAGTGTTGTCAATGTTGGTCTTTTGTTTAAACACAGTAACCAATTCCTCCATTTACAACTGAAACCACCACTTGACGATAATAAATAAATTTCATTTTCTCTTTTGCATTTTCATTATTTGTTGAATTATCTGAGTTGACATTCTTTCTTTCTTGTTCCGTATTTTTACTTGCTCGCGTCTAGTCCTTTTCCCTCGCGTTACCTGTGTTGTTTATTTGTTCATCTGTCTGTATCACTCACCATTTAGTTGTTCGATTTATTAATTTGTTTTTCTACGTGGTTGCAGTGACAGTCGTCTTTTTCTCTTGACCTATCTATATTTCTTGTCTTTGTCGCCACGTTGTAACTGTGCCTGACGAAGGGTGAACCCCGAAACTTCCGTGTTTACATACAAACTAATCCCATACAATTGTATTTATTACACCGCTTGAGCATATGAGCTGCCTTCACATTGTTTTCCTGCACGGAGGCCAACTGCAATGGTAGCCAAATGCTCCTTCAGGAACACAAGAGGTGGAAATGAGGGACAAGACACGTATGCCTCCCCCATGTCAAGTACAGCTGTTCATTCACGCGTCAGCAGTAAATGCTTTCCTGTTGCTCAGCTCCTGTCGCTAATACCCGCTACATGATGTAAACAAATAGGAAACGCATCAGATCAGAGGCCATAGATATGTGGTTTTACAAAATAATGTTACAATTATCACGGGCAGCTAAACAGGGTAATGAGGATATGAAAAAGGCCTACGCACAAAGGAAGCTTATAACTGACATTAGAAGGAAGTAATCCACTTCACTCAGGTATGTTAGCAGAAGACAAACGCTGCAGTATATCGTGACAAGAAAGATTGACAGAAAAAAAAGAGATAGATAAAGACTAAGAGAAAAGATACTGGTCAGTTTGACATTATGGCATAGAAAGAGGTCAACAACAGAGTTGATAAACAGTACTGGTGACAGGAAGTTGTGGAAAGACATGATCGCTTACGCAACCGGGCATGGTACTTGGAGAAGACATGATGTTCAAATATGACTGAGCAGTAAACGTACAAGTTACAGTGAAATGACTGCTAAAGCGCAAGAAGCTGTATGCACTTGAAGAACAAAGCCGAGCCAGAGAGAGTAACGAGTAGTCCAGGCGATTCTAATGCAATCCTTCCATGTGACACTATCATCTCGCTGGTAGACAGAGACGTGTTAGGAAAACGGCCTAATCAACAAAATACTTATTACTTTCCTTTTCGCTTCCTATGGAGCCACCACTGCAGCCAATTTTCTCACAGGAAACCTCCACCAATCATTTACATGCTTTTGCTGTGGTGGTTTCTGTCTGTGGCAATTTGTTTTATATGATGGGGTCGCCAACCTCCTGCACTATATATATATATATATGGACATTTGCTTACTTTTGGTGAGACGTGCCTCGTTCAACCTAGCCACAAAGTTAGTCAGCTATATTAGGGCACATGTCCAAATATAAAAGTCTGGTAAGCAATTTAAGCATCTTATGAAATGCCAAGCCGCAGTTTTCCCAGTATGAAATACTCCACATATGTTCACCACGGGAGTATTTTGACTGGGGTTGTAAACACCTCGTTAATGTCCACGACATCGTGTTTATGTGTGAAAAGTAAAAGTCTGCATTACGTGCTGGTCATCCCTGTATTTTTTGCTCTGAATGTTCAACACCAATACTCCAGTTTGTATTTCCGATACATGTATAATTTACGGAAATCCCGGTCACACTTCTATTAGAAGTACTAATCTCAATAATGTAAAGCCCTTTATTTATTCAAAAATTAATAAATCAACATTAAAACATACACCACATAACAATCATCATTTAAACCCAACTGCTACAGAACAACCAATGCTGGGGCCGTCAAATGCTTTTATGCAGACTTGCAAAGAGACAAGCTGCTGTGGCGACTCCATGAAAAGGGGAGACGAAGAATAGTTAAACTAAATAAATTATTTCAATAACATGAACACTTTTTTCTAATTACAATACCTAGAATTGACAGTTTGGTCCCAACTCCATCCCGATATCCTTTAGAATGGCGCCGCCCGTTTGGAGAAAACATCACAGGTGGCCTGATCACTTTACCTGGTGTAGGCAAGGATACAACTGATATGGTGCTACCTCGGTGCTCCTGGTGACCGTCCAGCAGAGGCTGAGGCTGGCCGACCAAGACACTGTCGCCGTTCATATTAATGATTTTTCAGTATACACCCCACATGACTAGACTTGTCCACATGTATCACTTAAGAAACCTGGCGGTCTTTCTCTTAGTTCTTGTAAATCCCACATAATTCCAGTTAGTCGTCATTAGATTACACATGTTCACTCACTCACTCACTATGAACGTGGATGTGTTACACAACTATCATATTTATTCTCAGCCTTGACGAAGATGCACGGAACCCACTCTTTTTTTGCAAATTTATTACTGTCACATTTTCCTATAATAATTCTGAAGAAATGTATTGCTATTTAATCCGAGCACGCATATTTCACCGAAAGCTAATTATGTTCTGATTAATCTCTGCTGCTATTTATAGTATATATATATATACACAATGCCTCTAGCAGAGCCAATTACATGCTGAAGAATATGTACTAGATATTTATTATACATTGTGTGCGCAGTTTTCCCGCGCCGAACTAACTGGGTGCTAAGAAATCTATGCTGCTTGCTCTATATTCAGCGGTAGGCACTCCAGGAGCTGTTGGAATCTACCTTAGAAACACTGAGCTCTCTAAATATTTACCTTGATAAAGTCATGTCTGTTTTCAGAGTATTTGGAATAAGTACAGTCTATGTCATTTTATCCGGGAAGATTCAAACTAAATCACATTTTACCCAATGTTAACTTCACGTCTTGGACACGATCGCGTGTCTGTCTCATGCAGTTAAAACTTAAAATGAATGTTTGTAAGCTAGTTCGTGAGTTTCCACTGGGAACTCAGAAGAAGCACATTTAACCTTAGTGGCACAGCGCTTTAAAATGTCGGTGGGAGAGGGATGGTCAGAAATTTCTATAGCTTTAACGTTTCATCCCATGTGGCTACCAGTAGAAGCGGCATTCAAATGTCCATTTATCAGCAAAACAACATGCTTATTTTAATATCGTATCCCTACTAACAGCATGCCCTATCTGGTTCCTGGGGGTTTTCATGAGACTAGCAACCTCATCATGTAAAACTGATTGCTACAGAAACCACCGTTGAAAGAGCACGTGATTGGTGCAGACGTCCTGCTAGGGGAACAGCTGCAGTGGTGGATCCATGGTTCACAGACAGCGAAAAGGGAGACAACGACTAATCCCACAGTCGCGCGCAGCTTTAGTTCGAGCAACTGTGACCACGAGGGAAAATTATTCTGAAATTTCTGATCCCAGTTAATAAAAACTCGAACCAAGCGTGAACTAACGGCTAATCCCTAGACATATTCGTGAATTTTTCTCAGTTACGTTAACCATTTTTATTTTTAAATCACCACGGAAATGCCATCTGGAACTGGGAGGAAAAAAAACAAAAACATGCACACACATTGTCATGTATACGAAATTAGTTTGGTGTCGTCACGATTTAAACATAAATCAAAGACACAATCAGATATGTTATTCTTCTATGCTCTTCGTTCAATGATAGCAGAAACAGGAACAGATCCAAGAATAACTTGGTTTCTAAATTCGGCAACGCGGTCACGGAGTCTTAATTTAGCTAAGAATGGAAACAATTTTAGAACTCGAACAATTTACGATAAAGCACGGATATATAAACTGTTTATGGGTCCCTACGTTGTTAGCATTTTGTCGGTATCAACGTATCATGGAGTACATACATCCACACACACGAGTTAATATTTTCCAATAAAAAGGCTACACACAACAATGATAGTAATGATACACAATCTGTAGCCACCACAAATCACGGAAAAGCGACTGACGGGAGAGAGAAAAAAAGCTGGATTGGAAAGAAAAAAAAGAACAGACGCACAAGCTGTAGCCTACACCACAATGCAGTCGACCGAAAAAAACCAAAACAAAAAACAGTGTAATCGTTTCAAACAACGTCAGTTTAAATTGCGCGATAATCCAAGCCCAGTCTGTTCCCCCATTCTCAAAATGTCAAGTGGTCTTTTGAAAAAAAAGAGCACACCACGAGACGACCGCTGCCCGCAAGGTCACCCAACACAAAACATGAGCGACTGCCGCAATTTTAAAAACACACATCTAGAAAAGGACAATAGCCACTCGTTAACAAGTACTTAACATTTTAATTGTTAAAGCAGCTTACGTAACACGGAATGGGTGCAAGTCGGATTTATTGCGAATCGTGTTAGGAAGGTTTAACTTTTTTTAGTTTTAATTGTACTATTGCATTGAGGTGTGCTTCTAACGCAAAAAAATTAAGTAAGAGCTTCTTTGTAGACGACATTGGAAGTACAGTCACTTTGTAGACGACATTGGAAGTACAGTCAATTGGTGACAACACGTATAAGTGTTCCGGTGTGCTAACTATGGAAAATGCCACATACAGTTGGCCATGTGAGAAGCACTCATCGCTCAAGTCGACGCCGGCCACGTGAAGTGTTTGACCTTCTGCTTTATTAATGGTCATTTATAGGGAATTGGAGTCTCTTAAAATTGAACGGCAGATCGGAGGGATTCATCGGGATTCTTGGTATGCCGACTTTCTCCCCGCTGCCACAACCTGTCAGAATGGTGGCCTCTACAATGTAGTTCTCATACCCGGGCTTAGCCCGGGACTATGTCGGAATGGGTGTAAGTCGGGTTTGGTGCGAATCGTTTTAGGAAGGTTTAACTTTTTGTTTTGTTTTAATTGTACTATAGCATATCTTGCTAAGTATATAGGCAACACGTATGAATCACAAGTCTTTGAATTCAATGACTTTCTTCATTCGGTTTTGTTTTATGTAATGTATGTTACCTCTCGTCATATCTTACTTACTTACTTAGCCGTTCCCCTTCTACCGTGAGGTGTAGAGGTTTGGAAGAGAGAGCGCCAGACCATTCTATCAGCTGTCTTCTTCCTGGCCTGGTTCCATTCTAGTCCTCGGTCCTTCAAAGATTGTCTAATGTTGTCCTCCCAGCGAACTCTGGGTCGTCCTGGAGGTCTGGATCCCTGGCTCTTTGTTTCCCATGCTTGTCGTGGTAGCCGATCTTCTCCCATTCTGCAGACATGGCCAAACCATCTTAGTTGGGACTGTTCTATTTGGGTCTGCAGCGGATGGGATTTCAGGCCTTGACGTATCGTCTGGTTGCGGACCATGTCTCTTCTTGTTACTTCAACCACTTTCCTCAGATACCTCATTTCTGAGGTTTGGATCTGGCTTTTGTGGTTTGTAGTCATTGCCCACGACTCGCATCCATATGTCAAAACTGGGACATAGGTGGAGCGGTATACAGCCATCTTCGTTTTCTTACCAACCTCTTTCTTGCTGAGGAATCCACGATTTATGGCCTGAAAAAGTCTCCCAGCCGCTGCTTTTCGAGTGGCCAACTCTTCTTTGATGCCTCCCTTTTGGTCTATAATAGCTCCGAGATATTTAAAGTGGTCGACCTGTTCTCCCAACTTAATCTGATGTTTTCTTTCTTCTCGTGATATCACCATGGATTTTGTTTGAGAGCTGCTTATGACCATCCCTCTCTTCTCCAGCTCTTCCTTCCAGACTTGCAGGTTGGATTGGAGATGTGCCTCTGATTTAGCAATCAGGGCAACATCATCAGCAAATGCCAGCTCCAAAATATAGACCTGTCTCATCTTCCAGTACCCCACTGAATACTTTCTTGTTCTCTCCTTACATGCCTTGATGACATCGTCCATGAGGAGTATGAAAAGATAAGGTGACAGGATATCACCTTGTCTTACACCAGTGGTGGTCCTGAACAGTCATAAAATGCCACCCCGCTGTGTAACTAACTAACTGTGATATTAAAACAAGGAAACAGATTTCACTTAACAATTATAAAATTGACAAGTTGTTCAAATACAATTTCCTTATTATTTATTAAGTATATACACTATCTACTCTTGTGCTGAAGGGTGGATATTGGAAGATGGAATGCAATGGATTTGTACGTTTACATATATATATATATATATATATATATATATATATATATATATATATATATATATATATATATATATATATATATATATATATATATATATATATATATATATATATATATATTACAAGTCTTCCAATTATAGGAACAAAATTATAGATATCAGCTGTGTTGTTAATTAATTATAGAAAATTTACCAGCTGTGCTGTTAATCTTGTCTCTCACTATGCTAAATCACTTATTCTTCTTCCTTGACCGTTAATTGCTCACAATTGCTGACGGAAATGGTACTAATGTGTACTCATCTCTTAGAACAGTTCTGTCCTTCCTAATTTGTTGCACACAACACCCGTTGATGATCGTTCCTTTAGCGCACCCAAGACTGAGGGGGACTAAGGATGTAGCTCCGGTACAATCACTGTGCTCCTGCGAAGTTCCAGGCAGCTGGATTGACTCGAACATACGACCTCAGGTTGGATGACACGAATAAACCCTCTAAGATTAATACAAGCCAGATTTGGACTCGACTTTAGTGAAGCAAGAGTGCCCGGTCACGCAGGTAAGCAATAAATCAATGTTGAAAGCTTTCTCTTTCCCCAGTCGGTCGTGCTGGCCTTCGTGTTTGTGTGTGTATTTTTTTAATAAAACGCGCCCGTTTATATAGGTAGACGCAAGGAATCTGCCAGTGCGTAAGGAACTCTTTTGATTGGTTCTCGGCGGTCGTACATTCCGTGACCGAGTCCCGAAATACAGGGCGTATGCCTAATTTTATTCTGTCTGCCGCCATCTTGGGGGAACAAGATGGCGTATACTTCGTGTAATTTATTCTGGCTCAGAGTCTGTTGAACGTGGATTGGCTGGGCATATGTATTAACAAAGAAGTGGGTTTACACACA
The DNA here is from genome assembly GCA_024509875.1 of Oreohelix idahoensis. Lineage (NCBI taxonomy): Eukaryota > Metazoa > Mollusca > Gastropoda > Stylommatophora > Oreohelicidae > Oreohelix > Oreohelix idahoensis. Next base: position 84,280 of record JAMPIV010007550.1, read on the forward strand.
CGTTTCACGACATCAGTCAACATATGAAGATATACACCCTATATTCATGCTTATATGTATCGTGAAGCGTTTCTTATGTATGTAATAACAATTACTGAAGTTATTGCTCTTTAAGCAGCATTTATATGGGTTGAATACTGAAGGAAACAATACAGCCAACTCAAAAGTTAAAATTCTAATTTTTTTCTACTGCTACTATTTACGACTTTCAGTGTTGGCGTTAGTATTTCAGTGGTTTGGTTTGTTTGACGTTAATGACGACAACAGATCTCGGGCCTTCCAGTCCCATAAAGAACTGTTGCTCGTAAATCTACAGGGGTGTCAAATATCTCCTAGATTTAGAATCTGGCGCAAAATGCCAAGGTCAGGACACATTCACAGAGCAAATTTAGTGAATGTAACGTATTCTTAGAGGCTTATCGTGAACAACTCTGTAGCGAAAATCTGTGAAATAATCGCTAAATTCAGTAAGATTTTAATCCTATAATAATAAATAAACCCGCCCGTAAGTGTCTGCTTATAGTCGTCTCTACGCCAGTATAGCGCTGCCTTTTGTGCAGAGGAAATGCTTATAAAATGATCACGCCGTAAAATCTAGCCCGCTTTCCTAGTTTCGTTTTTGAGACTTACAATTAACAATCTGCCAGAACTGTGACACCAAATTACCGTCTGAATTAACGTACGATTTTAACTTTAACGCCTAAATTAGTAGTAACTCGGACATTTTCTAGTAGCAAGAACGAAACCATAGTAATAATTAACGCCAATACTACCAACGCTTGGCAAAAACCCCTCTTCGTTCTGCACGCGGGACTAATACTATAACCTCTCTGCTGGACAAATCAGAATATATAAACACACAGACAGTTTTCAATTCTCGCCGAGTAGTGTATTTCTGACGTAACCCAGACAAGTTAGTTATTTGAATGGGAAAAAATGAGAGAGGGAGGGGAAAAGATGGCTGACTTATGGAAAGTTGAAATTGACGATTAACAGTGACAAAACTGAAAATCTAAACGACAAATAATATAGCCATAAAAATCATATATAAAGATAGCTTAGCAATAATATGTTTTAATATATATGGTAGTTTAAGTATTAGCCAAGATATTGAAATAATACTATATGTCTACGAACACTAAGATGGACAGACTGGTGGTCTCGCTCATTTATCCATAACGTTAGTGGGGACGCCCGTTTAAAAAGAGGCATTAGATTGATTCAAATCCGATTGGATGGTAGAAGAGTATAGGAAGGAGGGTATTGGTTAGGCAAAAAAAGCTAAATATATTTTGAAGACTCACTCCTAGAAGTTTGGAGTTTTGTTTTTTTAAATTTTGAATTGAAAAGCTAGACCCTCGCTGATTGGGCCGGTCTGATAATATTGGCAAAAGCTTTCAAAGGCTTGTCGCCAGTTGATACAGAAGTTTTTGAAAGCAAGCTGCGTTGAGAACAGCAGTGCCTAGAGTGAAATAAAAAACCTTGGCAGTCTGGACTGGGGCAAAGCTGAACCTACATATTAATGCTAATGCCAGTCAACGTATGTTTGTGATATTTCTTTGAATTGTGGTAAGAATGAATTTATTAATCTTATTATTACAACCAAATTTGGTGTATGAGATACTGCTTGTTTGGGAAGGCTTTGCGACTAAGTACAGAGGTCCCCAGCAGACTTATGCAGGGCCTGTGGTGTTGCACCCAAGCAGTAAACATTGACATGAGTTGTATAACTTAAAATGATTTCCACAGTTAGCAGTGGGAAGGCTAACCCACATTATTCTATGGGAGAGAATCATTGTTGCAGTGTCAGAGGCGTTGTAGCCATTAGGGAAAAGAACAGGAGCACTGGTATGAGTTATCTCAGAGGAAAATGGTTGAAATGGGGTGGTCAGAGAGATCTGACCCTTTTCTTTTATTGAATTATGCCATGTATTAATTGTGGAATGTTATTGTAGATATGTTATACAGAATCATAACCTTGTTTCGGGGTTTTTAGTTCTGGTGCTATGGTAGTACCAGGACCCTGGTGATTTTACTAGAGAGAGAGAGAGAGAAGTGAAACTTTACTGGACCAAGCGGTCTACTATACTATACTACACCAGGGACTGTGTCAGTCTGGTCATTCGAGTGAACGAAAGGAAATTGTCAGCATCATATCTACTATCAACCTAACTGATAAGTGCCTATGTGTCGGCACTACAACGGTCATCCACTGATTTTATTACCAGAGACATAAAATCTTTGATTATTAAATAACTTTTCCACAAGATACTAATATAAAGAAGGGGAATGATGACCACACCCCACCCCACCATTAGTTACCAGTGTCACCCAGTGTAGAGAAATACCTAAATATAATTTGATAATAATAGTCCTTTGTATGGACAGAAGATCCATTGTGTTATTAATATTTATGTAAATAAAACCATAAATTTCATTTTGTTGTTGGTCCTGACTCAGAAAATTCTGAATCAGGGCAAATAAATTGTAATCTAGCATATTACATAATTTTCAGCCACAGACTTCTATAAGTTGTATAATAGAGTGTTAGTTTGTTTGTGGTTGTGGTATTGACCGTCTTATATCTATATGTGATAGAATTTAAATGTATTTGTAGTAATTTTTACTTACACTACATTACACACTTAGCATAACCCTAGACATACGTAGCTATCATACATACTAGTCAAGAATAGGTCTGATTGAGGTCATAAGGTGGTAGCAGAAAGGTACTCTGATAACTCAACCCAAAATTTGTTATAATCAGGGACCTTCACAGCTGACCTCATTCAGTACACTAGAAATATTGAATGATAACATCTATTAACATCAAATCCACCACAAACTCTACATAGCTGAGTATTATTGGCACTTTCCTTCCCTTACAGGTGTAATAGGTAGTGCTTGTGTCAGGAATCCGGTTTAGAAAATTTGCAAAACAGAAAGCAACGCACTTGTAAATGTAACGTACAGGGAGAAAAATCTATGTCTTATACAGTTTGTAAGCTAAGGGCGTTAACCTATAATAAGGGTCAACGGTAGAGTTTTTACGTCCCTTGAGATATATTTGAGATAAGAATGTTTGTTTTTTCTTCACGGCTCTGCCTCCTTATGTCGTACCATGATGATATATAGCTTAAAATCTTTCCAGAGAAAAGTCCAATATGCAGGAGAAAACCGCATCAAAATCGGTTCAGCCGTTCTCGAGTTATGAGGTAACAGACAGACAGACGTTGCCTTTTATATATGTAGATGTATGTATGTATATATATATATATATAATGTGTGTGTGTACCCGACTGTACTTACTTGGGTTCGGGAGGACACAGCTGAGAGGAAAAGAACTGGTTACCCCACCATCTAAAGCTGAGACCTAGTACATGTGAAGTTTCTACCACTTCACACCCGAACAACAGTATCTCCTACAAGGCTACATTTTATTCTTTACTAATTTATGCTCTGTACACGGCTGTTTGTGCCCTATACCAGAGCGCTCTTTTAGTTTCGGTGACCGGAATTCTGACACCGGGTATAAAATTTTGTGTGCACCGTAAAAGACTATTTAAGTTTTTGGCGGGGAAAATCAGCTGATGTGTGAGTAAAATCAGTAAAATATAAATCATTACACACTCGTTCTGGATAAACACAGCGCTAAAATTCTTTTGTGTACTATAACTTTGTTCTGTGTTCTATTTTTGATTGCATTTTTATTTGTTTGAAATTAGTTTTGACGGAGTTACAGACTTTTGAAAACAGCGTCATCATTTAAGGAAATTCATAAAATAAGTAATCTTTTTATTAATTTAATATCTAAAAATCGGCCCATTCGTTTGAGTTTATAATTATAAAGACTTCTCGAAGGGAAGCTAAAGATTATTTCCACATACTTTTTTTTTTGGTTTCATATCTTGAGAATGTGTGGTAGTCAGTTTTGTGAGTGTGGCATTACAAGAACAAGCATATTGTCACCAGATTTTATAGCATTTAAATCCCTTTAAACGCATTCCTGATACCCACAAATCTTAAATAAGGTAGTAAAAAAATAACTTTTTGTAAAGCACCATCTGTTTTTGCATTTTCATTCATTTATAATGATATTTAGCTACGTATATAAGCGTCAGAAAACATGTAAAGCTATAGATAGATTACTTCCACATAATTTGATCTATCTTTCAAGTCTTGTTAATCTTCTATTTATAATATGAATTTTTTTTTTAATTGTGTGTGAGATAAGGACTGTTCCATTGGTGTTCTTTGGTAGACAATCCTGTGCACACGACGGCTGCCAGCGAATTCTAAGTAACTGTTTGTATATCTTCTTTCATTCAAAGTTACAATGCAGGTAGTAAATTTAGAGAAACCAAATTCTAAATCTAATACCATCCTTTTATCAATGGCTAGAGTCAGAGATACATATGATAATTTAGAAATATTTATGAATGGCATGAAAGCTCAGATAGAGTCACTAAAATATTTAGAGTGGGATGGTAAACAAGTTGTTGTTTTCTTATTCGGGGATTATTTCCTTGTTTTGCTGGAGACACCACAGACATGGGTATATTCCTTGAGCTCCAGACAAACCAAACATTTTCATCAAAGACATCCAGAGAGCATACAACTTGCAAACCAAGAAGTTTGGCCATGTTGATAAGAGATTACAATAGATATATGAAATATGGGAAAGGGAATAAAAGGCAAGTGGCACATTACCATAATTGTTTACACAAACCAATGTTAGAGATTGAAATTGAAAATGTAGCTCCTCCTTACCTTCATATTTTATTAGGCATTGTTTTGAAACACCACAGACTTCTAGAACAGGTAGCTGATACAATAGACGCAAAGATATTTGAGAATTCGCAAGAGATACATGCAAACATTAGTACTTTTAAGAACTTGAAGAGATTTAGTAGGAACTGGAAATAGGCAGAAGAATTAGGAGCTAAAATTGAATTTTTCAGGTAGGTATTGAACTTTGTGAGGATAAGGAGGAGACAGATAATTTTAAAGTTAGACTTGAAAATGCACAAGATGCGCTGGCCAAACTTCAGTTTCAAGATCTGTGTACTAGGTCTGGTCCAGTTTGCTCACACATGGACAAGGTACTAGCCAACCACAAAATCATACAACAGGCTTATAATAGCAGAGCATTTATAGGGAATCACTGCCACAGATATCTCACACAAAAAGTTTATAAAGATCTTACAAGAGCAATCATTACATAAACACTGAAAATTACAGACAAACAAGATATAACTAACATAGCTTTTATTGCCCACGAACAATTCAACTCACTGAAAGAAGCATTTGAGAAAGTACACAACAAAATATCACACAGTAAACCAATTAGTAAAGAATCAATAACAGCATCGATAGAGACTTATATGTCTTTGTTCAGAAAGCTATTCCCAAGTAAGACAATTCATAAACAGCACATATTAGAAAAACATTGCGCAGACTGGATCAGAACTCATGATGTATGATTGAGATAATTGTTAGCTCTCATGTTCTGGGGACAATTGGGTGTGTTATTTTAAGGTTATAAATGTGGACATGCAATTTAAACTTTCAATAATTAATGTTTGACGCATGAAACCAAAACAAAACTTTGATATCCATTTTCTGCAGGTTTTCTACTTTTGATTTCTGTAATTTGTTATGCATGTTAATTGTGACCGTTTTAGTGTAAATTGAATTAGAAACAAACCATAACAAAATGTAAAAAAAAACCCGTAAATTTTACACTATTTCAGACTATTATATCTTCTGTTCTAATTGTGATAAAATGTTTGTTCTTGTTCTAAAATTTACTCTAACATTTCTAGTCTAGCTTTACGCAAAATTAAAGCCGGTATTTATAATAATAAAGTAGCATAAAAGCAATTCAAACATGTTTTGGGGCCAATTGGGTGTGTTATTTTAAGGTAATAAATGTGGACTTGCAATTTAAACTTTCAATAATTAATGTTTGACGCATGAAACCAAAACAAAACTTTGATATCCATTTTCTGCAGGTTTTCTACTTTTGATTTCTGTAATTTGTTATGCATGTTGATTGTGACCGTTTTAGTGTAAATTGAATTAGAAACAAACCATAACAAAATGTAAAAAAAAAACGTAAATTTTACACTATTTCAGACTATTATATCTTCTGTTCTAATTGTGATAAAATGTTTGTTCTTGTTCTAAAATTTACTCTAACATTTCTAGTCTAGCTTTACGCAAAATTAAAGCCGGTATTTATAATAATAAAGTAGCATAAAAGCAATTCAAACATGTTTTGGGGACAATTGGGTGTGTTATTTTAAGGTAATAAATGTGGACTTGCAATTTAAACTTTCAATAATTAATGTTTGACGCATGAAACCAAAACAAATCTTTGATATCCATTTTCTGCAGGTTTTCTACTTTTGATTTCTGTAATTTGTTATGCATGTTGATTGTGACCGTTTTAGTGTAAATTGAATTAGAAACAAACCATAACAAAATATAAAAAAAGACGTAAATTTTACACTATTTCAGACTATTATATCTTCTGTTCTAATTGTGATAAAATGTTTGTTCTTGTTCTAAAATTTACTCTAACATTTCTAGTCTAGCTTTACGCAAAATTAAAGCCGGTATTTATAATTAAAAAGTAGCCTAAAAGCATTAATTAAGCCCTATCAAAAGTAAACATCGCCACATGTTTTTCCCATTAGGAAGCTGACCACGTGACCTCTGTCAAGTGGGCTATAAATAGCGCGGTCGGGGAAAAAGGGGAAATAACTAAAAGATCGCTCGCAAACAGCCGTGTGTAGCTTACTCAACTACAGCGTGTCAGACTCAGCTCTTCCTTCCTTCAATTTTATCAGTTGTAGCGTGAGGTTTTTTTTGGCTCTAAGATCAGTATAGTACTGACAATACAGAATTAGAATTTCTACAGGAAAATGGCGAATTCCCAGTGTATGAGAGAACTACTGGTATCACAAATTAGTTACGGCTGTGAATAATCTGATCTCGAAAAATTAGTAGAGTGGAGACAGTCATAAAATGCCACCCCGCTGTGTAACTAACTAACTGTGATATTAAAACAAGGAAACAGATTTCACTTAACAATTATAAAATTGACAAGTTGTTCAAATACAATTTCCTTATTATTTATTAAGTATATACACTATCTACTCTTGTGCTGAAGGGTGGATATTGGAAGATGGAATGCAATGGATTTGTACGTTTACATATGATTTATATATATATATATATATATATATATATATATATATATATATATATATATATATATATATATATATATATATATATATATATATATAACAAGTCTTCCAATTATAGGAACAAAATTATAGATATCAGCTGTGTTGTTAATTAATTATAGAAAATTTATCAGCTGTGCTGTTAATCTTGTCTCTCACTATGCTAAATCACTTATTCTTCCTTGACCGTTAATTGCTCACAATTGCTGACGGAAATGGTACTAATGTGTACTCATCTCTTAGAACAGTTCTGTCCTTCCTAATTTGTTGCACACAACACCCGCTGATGATCGTTCCTTTAGCGCACCCAAGACTGAGGGGGACTAAGGATGTAGCTCCGGTACAATCACTGTGCTCCTGCGAAGTTCCAGGCAGCTGGATTGACTCGAACATACGACCTCAGGTTGGATGACACGAATAAACCCTCTAAGATTAATACAAGCCAGATTTGGACTCGACTTTAGTGAAGCAAGAGTGCCCGGTCACGCAGGTAAGCAATAAATCAATGTTGAAAGCTTTCTCTTTCCCCAGTCGGTCGTGCTGGCCTTCGTGTTTGTGTGTGTATTTTTTTAATAAAACGCGCCCGTTTATATAGGTAGACGCAAGGAATCTGCCAGTGCGTAAGGAACTCTTTTGATTGGTTCTCGGCGGTCGTACATTCCGTGACCGAGTCCCGAAATACAGGGCGTATGCCTAATTTTATTCTGTCTGCCGCCATCTTGGGGGAACAAGATGGCGTATACTTCGTGTAATTTATTCTGGCTCAGAGTCTGTTGAACGTGGATTGGCTGGGCATATGTATTAACAAAGAAGTGGGTTTACACACACGTTTTCACGACATCAGTCAACATATGAAGATATACACCCTATATTCATGCTTATATGTATCGTGAAGCGTTTCTTATGTATGTAATAACAATTACGAAGTTATTGCTCTTTAAGCAGCATTTATATGGGTTGAATACTGAA